>JAWZYV010015530.1:0-60118 GCA_038373885.1 Cheiracanthium punctorium
CAGAGTTGAAATTCATTTAACTTAAGTTGCATAGTAGAAGTTCTTGTGTTTGAATATGTGTTTTAGACAAAAAGACAAGTAGGTACCTTTGCTGTAGTTTATTGGAACAAAGATGGTCAATGGTAGACTTACACAGGTCACATGAGATGATGAAGACACAACACATTAAACAGCATTCATTTAGTAGCACAAAAACAAGCTTTCTAGAAAACAAGTCACCAGTGGCAATCTTTTCAGATTCAAAAACACATCACACTGAGTCATCTGACTACATCAGCACGGTTCGCACAGATCCCCGATCCGGTTCCATTGAATCACATCAGTTGAACCACACGGTTCATGGCTCAATCTCTTAACACACACATAACAGCAACTGCGGGAGGAGCTTTCAGAGAGACAGACCAGTGAAAAGTAACTTCATGATGCCTTTTTATATCTGCCAGTTAGTGCGGGACTACGATAGATATTTGCATAGGAAAATAAAGAGTTCACATTTTATGCAAATTAGAAACAGTGCTATCTATCGGCGAGAAATGTAAACTTTATTATGGCGGTAAAGATATGACGATGTTTACACTGCCATTTTCAAATGCTAACGAACTTACGTTTTCACTTAGAAAACTTTTAAAGGAGTTTGCAAAAGTTTTGTTTTTCCACTTAAGCAAATTTAGAGGTAAAATGCCATGGAAATATAAGGTAAGTAAAGAAATAGCGGTTTTTTCCTAACAACACGCCGGCGTCTCCTCGCCCAAAAAAGGAAAGAATGAGCAAATCCAAAACGATGCTCATTGTCTTTTTTGACATTAAAGGCATCGTCCACCATGAATTTGTTCCTCCTGGACAAACCGTCAATGCCAAGTTTTATGTGGACATGCTCAAGAGACACAAACGAAGGGTCAATCGGGTCCGACAAGACATCGCAGCCACTGGAAGTTGCACCTCGACAATGCCCCAGTTCACACCGCCTTTCTTGTGAACAGCTACCTGACCAAGGCCGGCATCCCAACGCTTCCGCAGCTGCCCTACAGCCCAGATGTGGCCCCCCCCGGACTTTTTTTTGTTTCCTCGCCTGAAAAGGCCGATGAAAGGCAAGCATTTTGAGACGACAGAGGGGATCCAAGCAGCATGCACTGCGGCTCTCAAGGCTATTCCGGAGAATGCCTTCCGTGACGCCTTCAATGCTTGGAAATCGCGCTGGCAGCGCTGCAGAAGGAGCCTATTTTGAAAGTTTTTAAAGAATTGTAACCAAAAAAAAAAAAAAAAAAAACACTTACAAAACATTATTTATTACATCATAACATGAATTGTAACGATTCGCTCAATAAATTTTTTTAAATCGACTCAGTCCTATTACTTTCTGGACAAACACTGTATGTACGATTGTTCAAAAGAAAAAAAAAATTCTTTTTTCTCTCTCTCTCTAAATAGACTAAGAGTAAAAATAGCACTCAAATAAATAAATAAATAAATAAAAAGAAAATCTGAAACCCTTTTAGATTTTAAATACCCACCAAAGTGCTATATATTAAAAGTGTATCATAATTTTTGCATCGTCCATATTTCCTTCCTTATTCCATAAGGTTGGAAAGTGTATCATTATTCATGAGTGAGCAGTATTTTTCTTCCTTGTTTTATAAAACCCATCTTTGGAATCGAAATGTATCTTGAAATTGCCTACTAAAACTATTTTAAAATCTTCGCCAAGTATATTACTACTTCACCGTTTTAAATATTGTTTCGAATGTGCATCATAATCCATGAGTGTGCCATGCTTGTCTTTCTTGGGTTGATTTCTACTTTAACGCCCCAACTCTTGCCAAGGTGGCGATCATTAAACATATACAGCAACCATGACAATTTTTTGTATTTATGTTGCAATTGTAATTTAGAATTAAAATGGCGATTTGGAACAACCTGTAAATACAGCATTCCGTTACATTTTGATTTATTTTTTGTTGCCAATTAATGTAGTTTTAATAATTAAGTGTCTTCAAATTCCTTAACTAGTGCATTTATCACTAATTTGCTCACTTTAGTTTTCATGTAGTTGTTTAGGGAGCGTTGAAACTTGTTCATAACTCCTAGAGACCCATGACTTCAAAGCTCGCCAAAGTGCGGGGAATTTTTAGGTTTGCGAAAGTAGGGGCGCTAAAATAGAATCAACAATTTCTTGAACCATAAAGCACATCTTTGGAATCCAAATCCATCTTAAAATCGTCTACTGATACTGTTTTAAAATCTTCACCAGACATATTCGAACTATAGGCATATTCCAACTATATCTCGTAGACATTTTAAGTACTGTTTGGAATGAGCATCATAATCCATGAGTGTATCGTGTTTTTCTTCTTTGTTCTATAAAACACTTCTTCGGAATAGAAATCGCCTACCAAAACTGTTTAACAATTTTCGCCAGGCATAGTCAAACTACACTTCACCTTTATAAATACCATTTGGAAAGTGTATCATAATCTATGATGTGTGCCGTATTTGTCTTCACTGTTCTATAAAACACTTCTTCGGAATTAAAATATATATTTAAATCGCCTACTAAAACTATTTTACAATATTCGCCAGGCATTTTCTAATTATACTCAAAATATATTTATAATAAATTGTCGCGTTTTAGCACCCAGTTTAGCGATCATTTATCAGAAATAGCTAACCTTGTGCGATTTTCAACATTTTATTAACGCCTCCCCCCCCTCCACGTTATCTTGGCAAACAGATTTGAAAAGTGACTCGACTCGCTAATTGTACCAAAATCGTGTTTACACAAAAAGCAAGGTTGAAATTAATAACACTCTGGTTCTAAAAGAACCAGATTGAGTATAAATACGGCAACTTGCTGTAACCATTTAGTTACTCTTCCGCTGCGGAACTGTTCACACGTTAATTTATTGCTGCGTCAATTTATTTTTTATACTTCAAAAAAAATATGGACCATTCTGAAATCCAACTTGTAATGGAAGATATATTACAACGGCTCGAAACACCGGAACTGTTCGAAATAGAAAATTTGTTATTCGAAGATATGCCAAAGAACATAACATCGAAAGAATTCATCAAATGGTTCAGTATCAGTTACGAAGACGCCGTAGAATGTTGTAGTTGAAGAATCCTCTTTCTCTCCGCTCCTTCCCCCTACTGGAATGTTCTAAATAATTTATGCGCAAGGAGGGGGGGGGGTAAAAAAATAGACAACCTCTATGAGGTTGTCAGTAGTATAGGTGTGCAGTGCTCTGGGTTCAACGCCGTGCTTTGGAATCAGGAAATGACCTACAAACCTTCACATACCAAGGTCAAGGTCAATTATATGAATTGACCTACAAACCTTGACACAGCCCAAGATCAAGTTCAAGGTCAACTCTTTAAACACAATAATTGAACAGAGGGAGAGACCGAGGGGAAAGCCAGAATATAATCAAGTTCAATGACCCACCCCCTCAAGGATGATGGCTCACAAGACACACATTGTAACAAACAAATACAAAACAAAAAGTTTGGTGAAACGCGGCCCGGGGGGAGGACCCGGGAATGCTGTCAGGGATCCTGGATAGCGTTATCACGAATGTCGTTAAAAAAAAAAGATTTAAAGAAACATGTATCATTCTACTTTCCTTAGTGTATCGTGAGAATAATAAAAAAATAGATAATAAATTTTGACATATATAAAGTATGACATATAACGTCGGCGCGAAGCGTTCATATGAAAACACAGATACAACATGTTTGTATATCCCCGTTTTCATATGAAATTTATTGTGGGGACAAGAATTCCCGACTACCTTCGAACTCCGTGTGGAAAAAGTTATGACCTATAGCGTGGGATGTGGAGGCACACATAGTGTCCTGTACATATCCGCTTTTATATGAAAATTATGTTAGGGAAAGATTATCCGAAACTCAAGCCCGCCGCGAGAATAAAAAACAAAAACAAAACCATAGCCGACATAAAGTGCGGTCGCAGAGAGTTTATTTATCCAATTTCTCAACACAAGAACACTGCAAAAAATATAAAAATCATAGCTTGATTGACATCGAGAAAGAGACCAAATAAAAAACTTTTTGATTTTTTTCATATTTAAATTATTTTGCGGACACGGAATCTATATAACTCGAGCCGTGCGCAAAAACTGTAAGGTCGGCATAATTGGGGGCAGACAGACTTTTATTCATCTATTCCTTAAAAGAAACGACCAGAACATAAAAATTCAAAGCTTAATTGATGTTGGAGCGACAAGAGACAAAACATTTTTGTTATATAATATATATTATACAATTATATAAGATATATAGACTATATAGATAATATATATGTGTGTGTGTAGGGGAAGTGAGAATGAATATCTACCAAACGCTTGCGTTTGCTCAGACTTCTGCTGGCTACCTGCTCTCATCAACTTGGATTTTATTTAGTTCAACAAAACCTGGCATCACTGGAGTGAGCCTTGATGGAACTTAGCGTGTCGTACGGCACTTGAACGCGGGAGAGACTTCACCCTCCTGGGGGGGACTTGAGGACGGCTGCTGGTGGCGGTTTCCGGGGTACACGGCCCCTCGGGGGCTAGTCAGGAACGCGGGCTTTTGTCGGGAAAAATTCGCTGACGGGGGGTGTTCTTCTCTTGGATTGTGTATTGCTGGTGAGCGAGGTGGTGGTGGTGGAGGAAGCGGTTGGGGGCCACCCACTATCTCCTCGGACTCGGGTTGCGGATCAGTATTGCGCGGTGCCGTAATGCATCGGACCAGAGCGGACGCAGGACGGAAGAAGTTCAGTATCCTTAAGGATGTCCCACATCCCCGTTAACCTCCAGAATAAAAAACCGAGAGTTGGCGTGTATCCACTCTCCTAATAAAAAACAAAAAAAACCCGCGCTCATCTTATACATAAATGTTAGCACCAGCTGAAATACTATACAAAATGCACCTAGTGAATGCGAAGTACCGCTCACGAAGAGTGATGTCCATGGCGAGCAGCGATGTTTGAAATCGAGTTGAAAAGAGTTTCGAAGGGACATTCGTATACTAGGATTCCAACAAACGTGACCCTGCAGCATCGCATGAAATTAAAACAACAGGATTTAACATACCGTTGGGCACAGATCTCTCGTTGCTTTAAAACATGCGTGTGGATGTATCGAACAACAAAGAGCATGTACAAAAAATTTTTAATCTCCATATACTCTTTCCCCCCCATCAACAGAAGTGATATATATATATATAAGTATATATCAGCTATGACACTGTGTTTTGTTTACAACTTGCGCCTGTGTCTTGCGTTTAAAGCTTACAGGACATCTAAAAAAAAAAAAAAAAAAAGTTTAAAAAAGCTTACACTAATCAAATCAGAGGGAGCGGGATTACATACATTTTTACCGAAAATGTATTGTTTTTTAGTTTGATTATGCTTTTTTAATATTTTTGACCAATACTGTATTTTTTTATCTAATTAACCAACCATAGATAGATGCTATGTAGGCCACACCAATCGTTTTAAAAAAAAAAACCTCTATGTCATCTATTTCGCATCATTTTTTTATTGCGTACGACCACAGCCAATCCTATTTTTAAACACTACCTTCTTTTAATTGGGGGAACCGGGGCTCCATGTATACAAGCCCTCAGGGCCCCCTGAACGACAGCCTGAACCATGCATGCATCCCTTTAGACCACTTATGCTCCTGCTTTTAAAACCTTTCTACCATAAATTATTTTTAATTGTTTCCCAATCCCAGACTTGACGACCCTTTCTTGGCCCGTGGAAACCCCTCACCATCACTTGTTTTTGATTTCCTTCATACGGGCTAACATTCTTTTTTTCGGTATGACAGTAGTTCCTGAAATATATCTGGATGGAACCCCCATCCAGATGTCTTTGGTATCACATTTGTATCTTGCTTTTACCACTTTTTGAACTTCTTACTTTTTACCTTTATAGTCTTTAACAATTAGCTTTTTTAACGAGATTTAGTGGTAACCATTTTATCTGATATACATCATGATATGATTGTAACGTTCCTTGTCTGGGCGCAGCATGGTCCTTTTTGGACCTCCCCTGTGCCAATAAACACCAACCAACAACCAAACCGATTTTTAAATCGATTTGAATTTTTGTTTGCGTTAATGCACATGTCATTTGAACAGTTCTCTATTATATGTGGGAGTGGACATTGGAAATTGAAACTTAAGGACATTTACAGGAAGGACGCCCAGTTTTACATAGGATCTTCAAAAGCCGTGTCTGATCCAACTTTCAGACGAAATAAAGCTTTTAAACATGGTGATGGGTTTATGTTCAATCTTGGTGAAAAAAAAAAAATACAAAAGGCGTTAGAAGACGCAATTGAAGATCATATAAAAAATTTTTAACCCTTTCTATACTCTACTCAATAAACTCTTGTATATATTTTAGACACATATTTTTAAAACCCTTAGACATCGTTGATTAAAAAACCTTTAAATGACATCGTGATTGATTTAAAATTTAAAACCATAATTTTAAAAAAAAATAAAAATTATAGTTTATTTTTTCTTTTTTTGGGAATTTGAAAATATATAAAAAAAATTTTTTAAATTTTAAAATTTAAACAATGAAGTAATATATAGGGTTTTTTTTTTCTTTTCTTTTTTTTAAAAAAAAATTTTGAGTGAAAGATCAAAACGGGAGGGGGGGGGAAAAAAAAGATTGATACGGGAAAAAAAAAAATTAAAACTACACCTTTGCTAAAAGTTTTTTGGCTTTCCCTTTTGTTTTGTTTTTTTGACTTTTTTAAAAATTTTATTATAAATAAATTTCTTTTTAAAATTCGATGCTCACAGATTTTTTTTAAACCGAACCTACAGAGCCATATTTGATAATTATAGAGAAAATTTTGGAAGTTTTTAAACAATTTTTGAGATGTTATATTTGGGCCCGGAAAGCAGGGGCCAGTGTTCTTCTTAGGTTTTGTATAATTTTATGTCTTAGTTTTTTATTTGTAAAAAATGATTTTTCAACCTGATAAGATGGTACAATTTTTCTATTTTTTTTTCTTTTGAAATAGACCCTATCAACATATCAAATTGAAAAATCATTTCGGAATGTTTTGCTAAAATTTCAAAAATTCAGTTGAAAATTTTACTCAAAAAAAAACCCGGTATGGATGGACAATAAAAAAAAATTTCATTTATACATTTAAATGTTGGTAATTATTTTGTTTTACGAGGTGGAAACTCAAATTCAAAAATTACCCCCCATATTTTTTAAAAAAAAAAACATGCACGTTTAGATTTTTGAGTGTGAAGAAAATTATTGTTTTTGTATGCTGTAGCAGCAAAAATGTATCCGCAATTAGAAATTAAACTCGGGGAGTACATATAAAAAGTATGTTAAAAAACATTAAAAAAAAAAAATTTAATTTTTCCCAAGGGCAAAAAAGGGACATTCCCAATTTTGAATCATTAAAGGGTGTTAAAATATTTGTGTATGGAATTGAAAAAAGGAAATATATCCAAAAAAAAAATAAAACAAATATCTGTAGTTTTTATTTTTGAAATAAAAAATCATTTTTTCTAAAAAAAAAACCCTTTAAAATCGATTAATGGGGCACAAAAAACAACAAAAAAATACTTTTTTTAAATTTTGTTTAAACGGGTTTTCAAGATTAAGAAATTTTAAAAAATTTCAAAAGGGACAGTAGTGGAAATAAAAAACCCAAAAAAATCCGTGCCAAGGGAAAACGAACCAAAATTTTTTCAAAATTTAATGAAAAACTTTTCCCCCCATCCGTTTTGGTATATACTGGGGGAAATTTTTTAAAATTTATATATATATATATACTAGCTAAAGTACCCGTTCTTCGCACGGGAATGAATGGACTTTTTGATATTACGATTTGTGGTGATTACTATTCATTGTAATAAACAGATATAGCAAAGTGGATATCGCGTTATATTGTGTCCAATAATCATGCATACCGAATTGCAAGGCAATCGTTTGTACGGTGCAGAAGGCCATGCGGCGTAGCGCAATCTAGTGGCGAGTTTTAGCAAAACGGATACGGCGAAAATATTTTTCGCATTCAGATATCGATGTATACGAATTTTCATGACTATCGGCTGGACAGTCCTGAAGTTCATGTGTTGACGCGACATCTAGTGGCAAGTTATAGGAAAATGGATAGCGCCAAACTCTTCCCCGTGTTCAAATATCTATGTATACCTATTTTCATAGCGATCATTTGCACAGTCAAGAAGTGATACACTGCAGGGCCATCTAGTGGTTCAATAAAGTAATGATTTGCTACAGCGCCGTCAAGTGGCGAGTTATAGCAAAATGGATAACGCCAAAATATTCTCATTGTTCAAATAGCTATGTATACTGATTTTCATAGCGACCGTTTGAATGGTCAAGAATTTGGCCTGCTGCAGCGTCATCTAGTGGCGAGTTAAAATAATAATGCATTGCAGTGTCATCTAGTGGTGAGTAACATCAAAAGGAACGCAGTTAGAATATATTCTTCGTGCTCAAATGTGTAAGTATAAAAAATTTTATGCCGATCGGTCGAACGGTATAGAAGTTGATGCTTTGCAGCGCCATTTAGCGGCAAGTTACAGCAAAATGGATAGTGAAAAATATTCTCCGTGTTCTAATATTCGCGTGTACCAAATTTCATCGAAATCGGTTGGACGATATTCGCATAGCAAACGGCTAAACGGAATAGAATTCGACGTTCTGCTGCGCCACCATGTGGCAAGTTAGAGGAAAACGGATAGCATAAAAAGCTTCTCCATGATAAAAGACTTAGGTGAACCAAATTTCATCGTGCAACGGTGCTCAACGGTGCTGGAGTTTTTCAACCTCATACACTCATACCAACATTCATTTTTATCTATAACCAGTGTCATTATATATACCAGTCTCAAATAAAATCCAGTTTCAAATCTAAGCCTCGCCAAAGTGCCAACATACGCCATTTTGCAAGCGTTTTTTCAGGAAATCATTCGAAGCATTGACTTAGCAGCAATAATATATGGGAAATGGTTCGACCGCCAAAAAGTAAAGCAAGCCTTTATTTGAAAAGTTGAATCCCTTAATACAGCCGAATTTTTTAAAATTATCAACTATAACGTGTTTTATTCATCGTTACTCCGATGTACTAAATGAGAAGATTTCAATTTTCTGAAATTTGGCGGAATTCCCCCAACTTAAATCAATGTACTCATTTGGCGAGAATTCTGGAGATAGATCAATTGAAATCCCTTAATAACTGCATTATTTCTTCACGGATCATTAAAATTTAACGCTGTATTCTAATAAAACCTTTGCACTTGTTTTCAAAAATCTATTTCCTTAAGCTCTCAATAAATTGCGCCAAGCCGAAATCTGTGCAAACCGCTAGAACTCACTTTCACAAAATCGGCATATTGCAGCCATTTTATTTTTTCGCCAAACTAAAATAATTTACACATTAGCCTCGGAAATCTTCAATTCTTATTGTTTTGCGTGTAAAGCATTACATTCCTGCTCTGATTTCCCATGCACACGATATTATAATTAAAAAAAAAATAACCTTACGAATATAAACTAACAAAAAAAAAATCATTATTATTCTTTTATTTTTACTTTGAGAATTTAAAACATTTTATTCGGCAAAATCGCCACACATGGCAACCACGATCCTTATTTCACACTTTTTTCACTACAGGGGTTACAATTACGGAAAGCTTTTTGCGTGAAGAGCATAAAAAATCTCTTAAATTCCGGGAACGGGTGGACTTTCAAAGTTTTAAAGTGGACTACGATTTATTCTATATTATTTTACATATCTGTGCTAAATTTCAGGCCGATAGGTCCATTTTTGTGGATTTGTATACGAACGACATTTTATTCGGCAAAATCGCCACACATGGCAACCACGATCCTTATTTCACACTTTTTTCACTACAGGGGTTACAATTACGGAAAGATTTTTGCGTGAAGAGCATAAAAAATCTCTTAAATTCCGGGAACGGGTGGACTTTCAAAGTTTTAAAGTGGACTATGAGTTATTATATATTATTTTACATATCTGTACTAAATTTCAGGCCGATAGGTCCATTTTTGTGGATTTGTATACGAATCAAATCCACAAACAAACAAACAAACAAACAAACAAAACAAACAGAATTTCATTTTTATTTATAAGATATATGTATAAATATATATATCACGGAATATTATTTAGGGAAAAAAAAAAATGATTGCGCAATATGTTTAGACAAGAAAAACAAAAAGCAGTGTTTTTACCTTAAATGTGGACACAGTTTTTATGTAGAATGGTTTTCAGTGTTGGACAGTAAAAATTTTATTTTCCCTTTTTGCAGGCAAATGCAGATATTGAAAAAATTAATTGTTGTCCGTATTGTTTTTTAAAAACAGTTACAGACAACTATAAAAAATTTTACACGAAAAATGTCTACAACAATGGCTCAGAAAGACGCATAATTTTTAACAATTGTTTCTTTACCTTTCAAAAATTGAAATTTTTTTATGTGCATTTTTAATGTGGGAAAAGAAACACGTACCCAAAAAAATTTTGATAAATCATTTCCCGATATTTCCCGAATCTTTTTTAATTGGAAATTTTTTGTTTAATCATAAAGTTCATTTTATTTTATAATTTAAAATAAAAAATTTGAATAATCATTTATAAACCTATTGTGGTTTTCAATTTTCTTCATTATTTGACATGTTCGATTTAGAAACAGATATAAAATTTTTTGACTCGACCGGAATACTTTTTTATTTAAAACTAGCTTCAGGTACTTATTAAAAAAACGCAACCTCACACAGCATCAATTTTTATGTCATAGGCGGCTTTACCAATTTCTGATCGGCATTATAGCCCAAGTTAAAAAAATTTCGCATGTTTTGATAAGAATAAAAATCTAACAGAGTGATTGATTCGACTGTATCCTCAAGCCAAGAGCTGATTCTAGTTGTCCCATTCAAAAGAGCTCCTATTAAATTTCATATTCTAGCACTGATATAAATTTTAATCTTTTCCCAATCTATCCATTCAGGGAGGCAAGTTATCTTAGATGTAGGTAAGTCGTAAAAATACTATGATTGCCTAAGCATGCGGGAGTTGAATTATTAAAAATGTCTCTCCAAGAATCAACAAATTAAGTTAATTTGTTTTCATGCCTATTCCCCAATTATAATAACGATTCTGGAATTATCTGGAAATAATGGCTTTAGCCTATTGTATATCCACCATCCTCTTTGTCAAAATCATTTTTATTAAATTAGGCAAACTTAGACTGTTCGAATAATATGTATGTGTTTTTTTTTTTTTTTTTTTTTTTTTTTTAATAGCTATCGTGATGCTGAGACCTTATGCTTCAAGTTTGGATGCAGGAAAAAAAAAGAATATCTCTTCGCATTTTTTTTCCAAATGAGTTATTAAAGAAAATTTTTCTAGCTTCCATATATATCTCAGTGTCTAACATTAAAAAAAAAAAATAGATAGCTGATTGACTTTTTGCTATTCATTGGCCTTAATTTCCACGAGGGAGGTATATTTAAACTGTTATAAGGAAACAGCAACATTTCTTTCTCTCCCCATCTCTCATAGCCCGCCACACATATTCCTCTCTACCAAGAAACAAGAAAGCGTATCTATAACAACTACTGCAAAGAATTCTCTCGTATTCAGGAGCAGTCAGCTGTGTGGCATGCTAAAAGCCAGAACTCTGATAGTCAACGAACAAGAAATCGACCAGTAATGATGGGAAAGCGGATCAGTAGGTTATATATTTATTTCCACTTATAGCTTACTTATAAAATGACCTTGGCTATGAATTCTGTACTACCGAAGAACCGTCGAACATAATAAACATATTCGTGATATGATTGCAGGCCACGGCATTTTCGTATCATTTTTTGGGTCCGGTTCTTGAATTTTTTATTAAGCTCTCTAAAAGTTGCCACAAGGAGACATTATAATTCTTACTATCAGTCCTACATCTCTTTTGCCGATGACGGAAGCACTTCATTATTAGTATTTTTTTTTTTTTTCTCTCGAATGTCTTGAAAAACATCCATGGCCCCCCCGAAAATTCTTTAACAGCACTGTTCATAACCACTCTTTATAGAAGCATTAATTATTTTGTTTTACTTACTATGTAATAGACTTTGTTCATTACTTTTATGTTCGATTGAAATCAAAATTATTATTATTTTCTCTTTAGTTTCGTAACTGTTCTGCAAAACTAGGATATTACACACAAGCTACAAATAAATTGCCACCTGTTCCCAAAATTAACACAGGCCTGCGGAAATTGACGCTTTTGAAAAATACAAAAGATGTGTTATGCCCTTATTTTTCTTATATTATCTTGGTGGTGCCTGATTTCGAAAATATGACATCATTGTTTTCCTATCACAATCAGGATTTTTTGAAAAAAATCAGTAATTCTATTATTTTTGCTAAACAATCTATTTGAAAAAGAATTCTCTATGAAAACAATTTTGCCGTATGCTACCCCTATAATTGCAGCACTCGATTTATATCCATTTTAATCTATGTAAAACAAATATGTATTGCTTGGTGCAGGGCCACCCAAATGATTTTCCATCATTTCATGTATTATTTGTTTAATTGCCGTTGTAAATGGATTGAAAACCACTGTACTCGCACTAAATCGCAACGACTCGACTCAGGTTGAAACGGAGAACAAGAAAAGTTACCACCAGGATTTTAAACTTTTTAAAATCAAATTCATGGTACAGTCTTCATATGAAAAAAGGAATCCACCATGTTATACTACTTTAATCTGTTTTTATTAATAGTATCTTAACTGGGATAATATTAAAAGATATTGACCTAAAGAGGGCAGCAAATGTATGTTATATCAAATATTGCAATTTTTGAACGAGCCAAATTTTAAAAAACTGAGCAAAAATAGAAACATTTTTTTATTTGCTTATTGTTCTTAAGTATACGAATACTCACTTTTTTCCTTTTGCAAACTTACTTTTCGACGTTCTTACGTTTATGTTTAAATATCAGGCCAATCTTCGTGTTAAAAACATCCAACGATTAGTCAGCCGAGGCATACTTCTTTGGTACCCACTATTCCTTGACTCATTTACACTCCATTATAATTTGATGTTCTATGGCGCGAACCTCTCCACCCTTGTTCTTCGTCTCGACTGATACTAAATTGTTCAGCTGAGTAAGAATCGAGATCTCCACAATGTGAGTGAAGGGAAATGCACTTTTGGATGACTCGTGGGAGCAATCCCAATATGCCCTGGGAAATTTGATGTCCAGCCATAATCTCATTACAATTGCTTTCTGTAGTCAGGATGCTTGTAAATACCCAGAAATTTACTAACGATATCTTTGGAAGGCAACCCAAGCTTCTTTTTCTTTTGTTGACATGCTAGTCTCAAATTCTTTATCCTTCATAAGTTTTGCGGATATCTGGTTGGTTGGTTGTGTGTTTAATGGCACAAGGTCCAGAAAGGACATACTGTACCAGACTATGTGTATTTAGAATAAAATAACGCTTTCGTGTAAAAGTTGTTGTATAAAACATGTAAAGCTAAAAATCCGTTAAGGTCTAAAAAACTGATAAAATCAAAACTGTAGAAAGGTAAAAAAGTAGATAAAAATAAGCCAAAGACGTCTGGATGGGGGCTCTATCCAGATACCAGTCAGGTTGGTTGGTTGTTGTTTATTGGTCACAAGGTCCAGAAAGGACATACTGCGCCAGACAATGTGTATTTAGTATAAAATAACGCTTTTGCGTAAAAGTTACTGTATAAAACAAGTAAAGCTAAAATCCGTAAGGTCTAAAACTGGTAAAATCAAACTGTAGAAAGGAAAAAAGTAGATAAATATAAGCCAAGGACGTCTGGATGGGGGCTCCCATCCAGATACCAGTCAGATAAAGGTGTATACTTCACACTGAGTAAAGCAGATTGATACGTCGAAGAAATGAAAATAAATTACAGTGAGGGTTTCACCCAATATATCGTCAAGTTTGGGGATGATGAACAGTTAAAAAAATATTTGATAAAAATTATTAAAAGCTGTACAAGAGGTTAAAATGTGACGAATGGTTAGGTGAGATTGACAATGTGAACTTTCTGGGGCAAGTTCACCAGGAGTAGGTGTTTATGGGTGATTCTCGTGTGACCAATGCGGAGACGAGTCAAAATGGACATCATGATTTCGATATGAAAGGGAAGACCAATGAGTGAGGAAAGGTCGGATAGAATGCAGTTTGTTTTCAGTTTCACTATCCCATTTATTGGTCCAACTACTTTTTACTATGCTAGAGGTGCCGGACTTTATGGTCATTGTATGCGAGATAGCCAGTGTATGGATTGTCGCTTGCCTGGCTAAGCTATCCGCCTTCTCGTTGCCCAGTATCCCAATATGACTGGGTACATAACAGTAGAGAATATTGTATCCACGATTTGTCAGTTGTTCATGCAGACGTAGCACTTTGGTGATATAGCTATGAGTGAGGAGCCCGATTTTAGATTGTCTAGTACACTGAGGGAGTCAGAGTAGAAGATAAATCTGTTTGTCTTCATTCTAGAGATGTATAAAAGGCTTTCATGGATGGCCAGTAATTCAGCGGTAAATATGGAGCAGAACGGAGGAAGAGTATAGCTGCAGGTGTGGTTATTTTCGACGAAGGCAAAGCCAACATAATTATCAGATTTCGAACCATCAGTGTATATTTCTGTATATTTTTTATATCTGTTTTTGTGGTCTGAGAACAACTGTTGATATATTTTTGGGTCGGTATCCTGTTTGGTAAAGCCATTAAATGGTTGGAGGTACGAGGTCTGCAGTGTAGTCCATGGTGGTGTTTCATGAGGAGAATTAGGGGAGACTTTAACATTCTCCAGTTGGGTACCAACTAGACTCCTACGTATCCTTAAACCAAAGGGAGGAGTGCATGAGGGGCGATTTCCATATTGGCGGTCCAAATGAGTGTCCAAAAATGCGTCCCCCAAAGGGTGGGAGGGATGAGACAGGATGCGAAAATAATTGTTTAATGATAATTTGTGACGGATGTGGATGAGAGATGGCTCATGACAAGTGATATAGAGACTTTGTATGGGTGATGTTCTAAAAGCTCCAGAACAGAGGCGTAGTGCAGTATGATGCACTGTGTCAAGTTTTTTTAGGGCTGACCTACATGCAGATCCATACACTCCACAGGCGTAATCTATTTTGGATCGAATTGCTGCACGGTAGATCCGCAACAGGGCGTCACGCTCTGCTCCCCAAGAAGTGTTAGTTAATACCTTCAGGATATTTAGGTCCTTTTCACATTTTGTTGCGGATATAGGAGATATGGTTAGCAAAGGTCAATTTTCTATCAAAATATACCCCTAAAAATTTAGCGGAGTCACGTATTTTCTATTTTTGAGCTGCCCACATAGAGATCAGGATCAGGATGGATCCCTCGTAAACGACAGAAGTGCGTACTGACAGTCTTTTCCGCAGAAATGTTAAATCCATTTGTGGTACACCATTTTAGGATGCGATTGATCGTGTTCTGGAGCTGACGCTCAATGTAACGCATGTCCTTTCCCTGACAAGAAATTTGAAGGTCATCGACATATAGGCTTCCGTGAACAGACGGAGGTAGTTGATTGAGAATGTTATTGATTTTTATTGAAAAGAGGGTAACACTTAAGACAGAGCCCTGAGGGACGCCCTCTTCTTGGACAAAGCTATTGGATTGAATGTTGTTTATTTGTATTCTGAATTTTCGAAGCAGGAGAAAGTTGTGGATAAATATTGGAAGGTTGCCACGGAAGCCTAGATTATGGAGGTCCCGGAGAATACCATATCTCCAGGTCTTGTCGTATGCCTTTTCTATGTCAAAAAAAATTGATATTAAGTGGTTCCGTCGTAGGAAAGCGTTACGAATTTGGGTTTCCAAATATATTATATTGTCAGATGTTGATCTGCCCTTGCGGAAGCCACTTTGGTAGGGGTGTATATGGCCCTCTGTTTCTAAAACGTAAACTAAGCGTGCATTGATCATTTTCTCCAGCAGTTTGCAAAGGCAACTAGTAAGGGCTATGGGTCTGTAGTTATTAGGATTGGAAGTGTCTTTTCCGGGTTTTGGAAAGGGTATGACTATGGCGTTTCTCCAGGAGGAGGGAAAGGTATGTTCGTTCCAGATTCTATTAAAAAGCTTAAGTAGATTTGCAAGGGAATCATGAGAAAGATGTTTTAGCATTTCATATGTCATACCATCGGGACCAGGAGAAGTATTCGGTAACTGTCTGAGTTGATTGGTGAGTTCATGGATTGTAAAGGTACTATTGTAGGAGAGCTGCGAGGAGGTTTTAAAATTTAGTTTTTGCCGTTCAGATTGCAGTTTATGGGTATAAAAGGTATTTGAGTAAGAGGTACTGCAAGAGGATAGAGCCAAAGTTTCGCCGATGGTGTTTGCAATGTCTGTGGTATCAGAGATAATTTTGTTATTCATGGAAAGGCAGGGTATGGTATGGTTGTTGTATATTCCCATAGCTCTTTTTGTTTTGGTCCATAGCTCCTTACTAGTAATTGATGTTGTAATGCTGGAGACATATTGCATCCATGATTCCTTTTGAGATTGCCGCCTCACCTTGCGGGCGGCTGCTTTTGCTTTTTTAAAAGCAAGAAGATTATCTGTTGTGGGATATCGGCGGAAGGTACCCCAGGCTTTCTGCTGCTGCTTTTTTGCTAGGGTGCATGCCTCGTTCCACCACGGTTTTTTATTTCTGCGACAGCTTGTGCCCGATTTCAGAATACTATGGTCTGCTGCCTTAATGATGGTGGTAGTTATTGTTTCAAGGGCCTCATCAATAGTGCCTTCTATGATATTTGGGGATATTGTTGACAGTGAAGTGAAAGTCTGCCAATCTGCTTTGTCATGAATGTATCTGGGTATTTTTGAAGTTTGGTTTGGATTCTGATACAAAGGTGAGAGAATGATCGGAAAATGGTCGCTGTTATGTAAATCACTTGATACAGAGAAGTTATACAGCGGGAGGATTGGAGGAGAGCAGATGGCGAGGTCTATTGCATGGAAAGTTTTAGTTGGGTAGTGAAAATAAGTATTGTCGCCATTATTCATGCAGCAGAGGGAGAAGTCAGTGAGAAGTTGTTCGATTTGAAGGCCTCTATTGTTGGTGTCCTTGCTTCCCCACAAAGGACTATGAGCGTTCATGTCACCAAGGAGGATGAAAGGAGGAGGAAGTTGCTGAATGAGACTATTGAGGGATGTTTGGCTTATGGCTTCACTAGGAGGGAGGTATATACTGCAGACAGTTGTGAGTTGTTTTAATTGAATACGAGTGGCAACTGCTTGGAGATTTGTGTTAAGATTGACCATAGTGTGAGGATAACTATTGTTAATTAATAGGGCAACTCCACCTGTGGCCCTATCATTGAGCTCATAGTCCTTGCGAAAGATGGTGTAATTATGGATTTTAGTATGTCTATTGGTTTTGAGAAATGTTTCCTGAAGGGCAAAGCAAGCGGGGTTATGATCATAAATCAGCGTTTTGAGGTCATCGTTTTTATTAAGGAAACCGTGGCAGTTCCAAGACAGCAGCAGAGCCATTATCATGTTGTTTTTGGGATGATGCTCATCTTGCTCCGAACCCCCGTAGGCTTGAGAGAGGTGCTAGGGGATGTCGTCATCATCCATGGGAAGATCTGACATTTCAGAGTCAGAGGGGTCCAAATGTAGGATAGTATCATCTATAGGGCGTTGTGGAGGAACGTGTTTGATTTTGGGTTTATTGTACTTTGATCTGTAGACCGAAGACTTTTTTATTTGTGGTCGGGTTGAGGTAACATTTTGAGAGTTTTTCTTTGATATATGTTTTTGTGGAGCCGTGGAGGATTTATTTTGATTAGAGATGGATTGTTTAGGTATTTGGGCTGTTGCAGAAGGAAAGGAGACAGGTACGGATTTTGGAAATTCAGTTTGAGTTGCTATTGTTTTAGTTGATTTTGTTGCAGCTGCATAAGATAAACCAGGTGTTGGTGTCCGGCTTTCTATTATCTTACGGGCTTCCGGATATGAGAGTCTTTGAGAGGCACGTAGGGACTGAATTTCTTTTTCAAACGCCCATTTTGCGCAAGATCTGGAGTATGAAGGATGTTCCTCTTTACAGTTTACACATTTTAGAGCTGCAGAGCAGGACTCACTGTCGTGGTCAGAAGCACCACAGCGAGCACAGGCAGGTGACCCACGACAGGAGGTTTTAGTATGGCTGAACTTTTGACACTGGAAGCAACGGATTGGATTTGGTACATATGGTCTCACGGGGCATAATAAATAGCCGGCTTTAATATGAGATGGAATAGTGGGTGACTGAAAAGTTAAGATAATATGTTTAGTTTTGATTATTTGATTATTGCGTCGAATAGTGATTCGACGAACGGCACTTACTTTGTCATCTGTTAGGTTTTCTAGTATTTCAGCTTCAGAGCAGTGTATAAGTTCGGGTTCCGATACGACTCCTCGTGAGATGTTTAGGGATGTATGAGGGGTCACTGTAACAGTTTTTAGGCCGAAGTTTTTAATTTTCATTATTTTGGAAGCTTGTCTATTGTTTGATACTTCTACTAATAGGTCTCCAGATCTTAATTTTTTAACTTTTTTTACTTCTCCTACATTGTCGGTGATACATTTATGTATTAAAAAAGGGGATGTTTCATTAAAATTACCTTCAACGTAGTGAACGATGAAGAATCGAGCGTTCATGTGTACTAATTGTGAATCGATGTTTTCATTACAAGTTGACAGCGGAGCATTGACGATAGACGATGAATTTTTCATATCCATGTTGGGGAAGATTGAAATTCGGACCCGACCGCACCACCCACCACGGAGCCCAACGAGGGGATGTGCAATTGCACACCAGTGCTAGTCGGGTCTATACGCGCACAGTACATCCCTTAGGCAGCATCCACCCTTAACGACGTGCCCAGTAGATGTCCGATTGCTTGATCCCTAGCAGTTGATCGAAATCAGTACTACCAGCCGATTGATACACAGGGGAACGCTGTGTACCTCCCGTTTACCCGAAGCCGAGGCCAAAGCAATGTGTTGGAGAAAAGACCCCTCAATTACCAGGATCCCCATTTCCGGGGACACGGGTCTCCACGCACGGCAAACACGTGGGTAGTTTTCCGCCAATAGGAGCTGACGGTACAGAGTGACTGCAGCTTCTGAAGGGGGGCCCTCACCTCCAAAGAGGAAACTACACTGAGGGGGGAAAAGGTAGGAGACAGCTAAGAGGAGAGGAGGGTAGAACAAAAAGAAGCGAAAGATCGCTGGGGCCCCGGGATTGCGACACCCGTAAAGACCTAGAGTAGGTCTTCCCCCTGAGGGGCCAGATACCAGTCAGAGAAAAGTGTATACTTTACACTGAGTAAAAATATTGATATGTCAAAGAAATGCAAACAAATTACGGTGCGGGATTTCACCCAATATATCGTCAAGTTTGGGATGAGAACAGTTAAAAAGTATTTCGTAAAAATGATTAAAAGCAGTGCATGAGGTTAAAATATGACGAACAGTGAGGCAAGTATGACAGTGGAAGCACTCTGGAGCAGGCTCACCAAACAGTAGGTGTGTATGAGTCAATCTGGTATGACCAATCCGGAGGCGTGTCAATATAACATCTTGTTTGCGATAGGGTAATGTGGACCAATGAGTGATAGATGGGTGAATATTGTGAAGTTTATTGTCTGTCTGGCCGTTCCAGTCATTCGTCCAGATGTTTTTAATTATACAGAAGACACCAGATTTTACATCATTAATGGGGATTTTACCAGGGTAAGGAACTGTAGCACCTCTGGCCAAAAGGTCAGCCTCCTCATTGCCAGGGATTCCAACATGGCCTGGAACCCAGCAGAAGAGGACCTCAAAACCCCGTCTCATCAGCTGTGCATGCAGCTGCAGAATCTTGACAAGATAGCCATGGGTCATTGTACAGGATTTAAGGCTTTCTAGAACACTGAGCGAATCTGTATATACACTGCTGGCCATCGTAAATGCAACACCCTGAAGGAAGCATGCAAATAATATGAAATTTACAACATGCATTAGCTGAGGTGAGATATGCAAATGATTAGAATTTCAGCGCAGACGCACATCAAGCGCGCCTGTGGCGCCACCTCAAAGCGCTATTTAAGGCTTGGAGATTTCGACAGTTTCAAGTACAGCAATTGTGTTTTTCTTGCTTTTTTTTCAAAAAAACGATAAATTATGCCTCGTAGGAAACAACGATCATCTTTTGATCAAGTATCCGAGTTTGACAGAGGAAGGATAGTGGCATACCGAGATTGTGGGTTATCTTTCAGGGAAATCGGTCGTCGTATTGGACGAAACCAAACAACTGTGATGCGGATATGTGATCGTTGGGTGCAGGAGGGTACGACGGACAGACGTGATCGACCGCATCGACCTCAGTGCACCACGTCACGTGATGACAGGCAGATTGTACGCATGGCAGTGACGGACCGCTCAGTCACATCAGGAACCATATCACAGCAGATTCAGTCTGTAACGCATCATCCAGTGTCTGCGCGTACCATTCGACGTCGTTTACAGCAGAATGGTCTGTCCGCAAGACGTCCGTTGCTTTGTCTACCTCTGACGCGGAACCACAGACGTCTCCGCCGCCAATGGTGCGATGAAAGAAGGATGTGGACGACAGAATGGAATGAAATTCTCTTTACTGACGAGTCACGCTTCTGTATGCAACACCACGACGGTCGGATTCGAGTCTGGAGACACCGTGGAGAGAGGATGCTGAACAGCTGCATTATGCACCGTCACACTGGTCCTGCACCGGGTATTATGGTATGGGGCGGTATCGGATATCTCTCTCGCACTCCTCTAGTACGCATTGCCGGTACTTTAACCAGCCAGCGCTACATCTCCGAGGTGTTGGAGCCAGTTGTCCTTTCTTACCTTCAGGGCTTGCCAACAGCCATATTTCAGCAGGATAATGCACGGCCACACGTGGCACCATTGTCCAAGGGTTCTTCGTCAATCACCAGATTGAATTGCTTCCCTGGCCGCGCGCTCTCCGGATCTTTCGCCGATAGAAAACAAGTGGTCCATGGTTGCTCAACGACTGACCAGAGTCATCCCAGCTGTCACACCAGATCAACTTTGGCAACGTGTGGAAGCTGCTTGGTCTGCTGTACCCCAAGAACACATTCAAAGTCTCTTTGAATCAATGCCGAGGCGTGTGGCAGCTGTGATCTCCAACAACGGCGGCTACTCTGGGTACTGATTTTGGCAGGAACCACGCTTCATAGAATGCTGTAAATTTAATCATTTGTTACTTGGTCAACATGTTATCTACACAATAAATTTTGTTGTGATATCTCTTGTTTTTCTTGGTGTTGCAATTTGGGTGGCCAGCAGTGTATAATGATATGTTTTTGGTTCCTTTTACTGATATAAGAAAGGCCCTAGTACATGGCAAGCAGTTCAGCTGTGAATACGGAGCAAAACATGGGAAGAGTATAACTGCAGGTTAGGGTACGATTTGTGTATGCAAAGCCAACATGATCTGCAGACCTGGAGCCGTCTGTATATAAGTCTTCATAATTTTGGTAAGTGTCCCTATGATGATGGAAGAGTCGTTGGTAAATATGGGCGTCAGTATTTTCTTTCTTTAAAGGGCTGCAAAATAACGATTTGATGGGCATTCCAGGGTGGTATCTCATTTGGAGAATGAGAAAAAATGTCGATCTGACTTAGGTGGGTGTCAGCGATGTTCCTACGAGCCCTCAGTCCAAACGGAGGTATACAGGATGGACGGTTTTGGTAAAGACGATCCTGCTGGTTTTCTAAAACCGCAGCCCTCAAAGGGTGTGCGGCATGAGAAATGATACGGTAATATGTATTAATTCATAGCCCATGGCGAATGTATGTGAGGGATGGTTCATGACAGGTGATGTACAAACTCTGTATAGGGGAGGTCCTAAAAGCTCCTGAACAAATACGTAGTGCAGAGTGATGCACAGTGTCAAGTTTTCTTAAAATAGATTTGCTGGCAGACTCATAAGCACAGCACCCATAGTCCATTTTCGAGCGAATGACGGCTCGATAAATGCGTAAAAGGGCATCACGGTTAGCTCCCCAAGAGGTATTTGTAAGGACTTTTAAGATGTTTAAATTCTTTTCACATTTGTTGCGGATGTAAGAAATATGTGTAGCAAAAGTTAGTTTCTTGTCAAAATGGATACCTAAAAATATAGTATCCTTTAACGTCAATTTTTGTACGACCAAGATACAGGTCAGGATCCGGATGGATCCCTCGCACTTGTTCTCCCTTGGGATACAACTTACCAATCCACAGAAAAGCATACATGTGTTATAGAACACAAAGTTAATTCACTGGAATAAAATACTTTTTAGTAACTATAATGATACATTCTATTTTATTAAATTGCATATAAATTATATAAATTTCAAATAAAATTAAACTGCTATCCTTTATTTTTATGATAATGAACAATTTAAATTAGTTTTGTCTAGGAACTTGATTTACCTATTATTGACACTTTCAAAACTAATCTCCTAGAAGTTGCTGAAATGAATCTTGAGCTCATTTTTCATTGTAAAAAAAAGTTTTTTTCTTAACTTAAATTATTTGCGATTGCGACTATTAATGAAAGATATCCTCTCCCCTGCTGGCTCCATGTTTATACTGATGGATCTGCTGATCCCGTTACTGGAAACGCTGGGGTTGGGGCTTATTGCCAATTGTTTTTTCAATAACTTGCACGCACTTTTCTTGACAATTTTGATGGGGAGATCTCCGCGGTGCTTCTTGCTGCCAAGGCTTCAAAATGTCACTCCCAAGTAAAAGTTGTGTTCCTTGTTGACTCTCAGGTTACAATTCATGCTTTGACAAATGGGAAAATATTCTTCCTCATCTGAAGAAGTTTTTTGTAAAGAAACCATTAATCATCGTATTAAAAATGGGAAAAGAATTGTTCTCTAATGGATCTCAAGTCATGTTGGAATTCCTGGAAATGAGGAAGCCGATGCTCGTGTCAAGTCAGCCTTGCCTTTACCGCAGCACCTTTCTCCCCTCCCCATTAGAAATAATAAAGCTTTAATCAAGACCAGATCTAAAAACAACAGAAAAATCTAGTAATATTGCAGCTGGAAAAGATTGAGAGTACCTTTTGCAAGTAAAAACAAGATTCCTCCTGATATACCCAGGAAGACAGGTGTTGCCTGCTTTCGGCTACTGACTGGCTATGATTATCTCCAGCAGCATTTCAACCGAATTGGTATGACAACTTCTACCACATGCAATAGACTTGGGAGTAGAAGCTCTCTCTGAAGAGGATTATGGAGATCTATAGATCTTGTCTGATAGCCGTAGTTCTCTCCACCATCTTAGTAATTAGCTTCTTGTGGGTGACAAGATCAGCTCCTCTATCCTGCTTAAAGTAAAGCTTATTTCACTTAATCATGACGTCCATTTGCAATGGATACCTTCATATGTGAATCTCCATGGGAATGAAATGGCCGATAATCTTGCTAAGGAGGGTTGCAGGATTTCAACAACTCCTTCTTCCGTACTTACTTTTCTGGAATTATACTCCAAAGAAAAGTCAAAAATCACAAAGGAGTAGAACCCCCCCCCCTCCCTCCCACAACTGGAACATGGGCTCAAAACCGGGTTTGTCCCTTGACCTCCTGTGTGACAGACGTACCCAAACTGTGCTCTCAAGACTTGCTAGAGGCCACATCAAGTGCCTCATTTTCAATGAGGGCAGGAAAACCTTCGCCACCTGCACCCGAGGACTCTCCGGCACAGAAACAAGCGACCGCCTTCCCTCCACCTGCCGGCAAGCACCTCGCAGAGCCCGACGATGAGCCGTCCAAGAAGCGACCAAAGACTGGAGCATCAAGCCACATCGTACCTACCACCGGCCCCTCGCTCGTGCAGCTGCAGCTGCACGGCCATCCAAAGCTCCTGGTTCCAGAACCGTCACCACCCGCTACTGGAGGAGCAGGTGTCACAGGACTGGATTATAACCTACATACCTGAAACGACAACACCAAGTGGCAGACGAACTCATGCAAAGATAAGCGTAACACCCAGAATATTATTTGATATGTAAATATTGTATATAAAGGCAACAGCCAGGTGAGACCAGTTAGTGCAGCGCCTTTAGTGAGGCGGAGTTAGTGCAACGCCTAATGGCTGCACTATTGTGATTGTCTTTTCAGGATCGCCTAAGTGCTAAAATCTTCAGGCTTCTCCTGAGCACCTTTTAGAAAGCATGAGACTCTCTAAGGAGGATCTTTTTAGTAATCCTCTTCTTGTCTTCGACTTCCTATGAGTCAACGAACTCGTGGATCTTGTCTGACGGAGTCAGACAAGGAGGATAAGCAACAACAACACTTCTAATGTCCTTTACATGGAGATGCAATTATGAATAAACAGCATCTCCATATTTGTTCTGAATTTAAGAATATCAACACCGAAGATATTTTTCTCATTTTGGTATTTTGCACTTCTATTGGGCAGCAAGACAGTATATGGCTGAATGGTCTCACTAATACTTACATAAGCTACTGACTTGAAGAGTTATACTCACATTTCTTAACTTTTGAGTTAATCCACACAATATTTCTTACACCATTAGAGAGGGTCCTGTGTTGACTCAGAAATACATTTATACTTCGACTAGAAATGTTTTTAAACTTTAATTATGTTAAAATCGATTAAATTTTACACTTGTAATGAAAAGCATAAAATAATATTTAAAATATGTTGTATTTATATTTTCTAATCATATATTTATATGTAGAAATATTTCATAGTCATGTATTTTAATTATCTCACAAATGCTGTATTATTTAAGTAAAGTAATTCTCTCTTTACTTTTACAGGAACATGAAAGTGTGGATGACATTTTACCAAAAGACATCCCTTTGCCACCTTTCATTGCTACATTTGGTAATATTATTAATATTCTTTTGATATTACTACCTTTTAATAAATTGTCATAAATTAATAAAACAGTAATACTTTGACATGCAAGTGCTGTAACATACAAAGTTTTTTTGAGATATGAATTATCATATGTAAAATTTGACTTTGAATTCAAATAAGATTTCAAGATAAGAGCTAGCTGTAAATGTGAAGTTATTAAACAAAAATTAAGTGAAAAAATATTTAATACTCATACTAAATAGTTTTGCCAATATATATTTAGATTTTTGTTTATACAGTATATATTAAATTTGCATTATTTTTTAGAACCACTGCTCTAGTCTCTAGTTGCTGCAGTTTTGCCAATAGCTATGTAGGCACAAGCAACCCCCACTTTGTCAATTGAATAAATAAGCTGCTCTTTTGCTACCACAACCAGTTAATATAAGTGCATACAAAATTTTCCAAAGCCAGTTGTGCAGGGTGTTTTTAGCTGTTTTCTAGTAAGAAAAAATATTATTAAACCAACAAAAAACTAGTATTAAACCTCAACAACAACAAAACACTTGTTTCATCGAATTGAATAAACAGTTATTTGTTTCAATCAAAAAATACCTCCTATCCCTACAATAATTTATTATAATTAGTACATACTCATTTTTATATTAACCATAAAAAAAAGGAGGGCTGTTGACATAGTTAAAACTGCCTAACTTTTACGCACTATGCATAAAATTTATGCATTTTGACTGTGTTTTATGCATTTTAAAGTATTTTCTGTGTTTTATTTTTAACAAAATCAAGAAAGGAAAAAAAAAAAAAGTACTTTGGATTGTTTTTTTTTTTTTTTTTTTTTTTTTTTTTTTTTATGTTTTAACTGGTAAATTTAAACAAGTTCCACAGGATTTGTTATTTTCTTACACGGCAGTAAGTGCAAGCACTTTTTAAAACACAACAGATTGGAGGAGTACTAGAACACTAGACCTACGCAAAAAAAAAAAAAAAAAAAAAAAAAAAAAAAAACCTACCTTTTTGGGGTTTTTCCTTTCACCTCGGACCCTGATCTTTATCGATTGACTGATGTAATGTAAATAATTAAAATTCCTAAAGTGAAATATACTTAACCTATTTAGAACTGAATATAATAATACCAAACAATTTAGAAAATTTCTCAGTTCAATCATGTTATGTGTAAATGTTAATAAGTTGGAACTGTTGTTATTATACATCAGTGTATGTGTATTTAAAGATTATTAAAATACGAATATTCTATAAAATGTCGTTCAAAGATGTGAAAATCTGAGAAAATGTCATTCGCACGTAATTTTACACATTTGGATTTTTTCAGGTTGGCAAGTACGTAGTTTGAATCAAAAATTTGCTGTCTATAATTTATCCAGGATATTTTCTGGGGAAACAAGACTATGCACCACTTAGTGATAAAAATTATATTTTTCAAAAAAATTCTAACTTCAAATGAGAAAGTGTTTTTACAACAAAAATAGTTTACCAATTTTTGTGTAAAAATAAGCAAATTTGTAGGCACTGAGCTTTTTGTTAAGGTGATATTCACAGATCAAAATGAAAAAAAAATTACATTTATTATAATTTAGATTTTATTTCTTATTTTAATTAAGTTGCGGATATTTTATTAATCTTTATTATTTTAATATTTAGATAGTTAGACCTCTATATGTATACATTTACTGTGTTAACATTCTGTTGACTTCAACACATTAATGCAACTTACGTCCCTACTGATGGAAACAATTGGGCTGATGGGAGTAAACAATTGGCACTAATTTACAAAATAAACTATTACTTTAAGTATAAGAAAATTCAGACTGGGGTGGATGAAAGCAGGATTTCTAAAAAATTTGGATCTTTAAACATGATCCCAAAATCATCTTATTTGTTAAATGACTTTTTAGTAAAGTAATTCTCTCTTTACTTTTACAGGAACATGAAAGTGTGGATGACATTTTACCAAAAGACATCCCTTTGCCACCTTTCATTGCTACATTTGGTAATATTATTAATATTCTTTTGATATTACTACCTTTTAATAAATTGTCATAAATTAATAAAACAGTAATACTTTGACATGCAAGTGCTGTAACATACAAAGTTTTTTTGAGATATGAATTATCATATGTAAAATTTGACTTTGAATTCAAATAAGATTTCAAGATAAGAGCTAGCTGTAAATGTGAAGTTTTTTTCAAAATAAATTTGAAATGAGCTTATTTCAATTTACCTTCTATAGATTAATTCAATATATACTTTTTCCTAATATTCACAATTTAAATTGCAGGTTAACAAACATTAAAACTTATATTTTTTCAGGTGATCCATATAAAATGAAAGATAATCCTAATCATCGAAAAAATAGCAGCATCTGTTTGTAAATATAAAGAAAGCAAGTTTTATATGGCTCGGAAGTTTCGATGTTTAGGAATTGGAATATCTAAGTGGATGTCCAGCAACAGCTGAATTTATTAATTGTAGAATGTCTCTCTTATAGTTGATTTGTTCCCCAGAAAAAAAAGTATTTTTTTTTTATGTGCCTCTACAAATTTATTTTGTCATCATCCATTATTAGAATCATATTGTATTTAGTTTGTTGTTCAGGGATTGCACTTAAGTCTGATAAAAGTAGGTTACAAAAGCCCATTATCTTGAGAAATATGGGTTTTGCATATACAAACCTACTATGTGTGTTGAATTCAATTTGGCATATTCCACCTGCGCACCAATGGTACACCGGAACATCCCCTGGCTCTCTTCTGGAATTTAAATGTGATCGTGGCTCCCAGACTGCACTTGCTAGACTTGTCCGCCTTAAGTGTCTTTCATATGAACATGGCAAGAAAATCCACCCCACTTGCAAGAAATGCTGTGATCATCCAGCCTCCCCAGAGCACATACTGAGTTGCGTCGGACTTTCTAAGGAGGACTTAACATCTGTTCCCCTTTTAGTTATTGATTTTCTGTTGGTCAACAATCTATTGGAGTTGATCTGAGTTATGTCAGATCTTCTAAAGAGGATAAGCAACAACAACATTATGTATGTACTTTTTTGCATCACAGTCAACAAAATTTGGATAATTTATTCAAAAATCTGAGTGAGTGTGAACCTGTTGTTTTATGTTATATTTAGGGAATGCAATCCCGATCCCGCAGGATCCATCACAAATGTTTGCGGGACTAGTCCCGCGGGATTAGGATTGTAATCCCGCGGGATTGACGCTGAGAAATAAATTATTCTTTATTACAATTTCACTTTGCTTTCCCAATGAATAGACCGAAACATTTTGCATATTTATGCCTAACAATAAGCAAATCAATAATTACACATTTTAATTTAGTTATTTGTTATTTAGTTTATTTAATTAGTTTATTATTTACTTTATTTAATTGTTAAGTTTTATTTTTTTAAATTATCTTCCAATGGGAGTCTGGATCGAACATCTAAATCTAAACATTGTAATATAAACTTTTCGTAAAGTTCCCAGTGTCCAAATAAACTGAAATATTTCATGCTATTTATCTCTTAATGAAAGTCATAAATTAATTATAAAAAGTTTTCATTTTAGTTTTTAATATTTTTAATTCAGAATTTTATATAATTATTTTACTAAAATTAAATCTAGACTAGGAAATGATTCATTGGATTTGTTCGATTTTGTACGTTCTTTTTTCAGCAAGTAAGAAAATTACGTAAGTATGTTAACATATCTATAAATTGTATATTCCTCATTTTTAGCAACTAACATCAGACATAACTTAGTATATTATTCTGAATACCATGATTATAATTTTCATATTTCTAAGTTATTGTATTAATTATCTCATAAGATTAATTATTATTATTAAAGTTAAACTTCATAGTGCTTAAAATCTTACTTTTTTCTACTTTTCTCTGTTGAAATGAAGTCCTAACTAAATGAAATGTCAATCCCGCGGGATCAATGAATCTCAATCCCGAAATCCCGCAGGACGAAAAACAGTGCGGGATTGCATTCCCTAGTTATATTCAGGGAATATGCCAGCTGCACCAAATCAATGATGATGCTCTAATCTGCTACAAAGAGATCGTTTTTGGACATTATTGCTCCAAGTTCAGCAAAACTGTGTAATTTTTAATTTTTCCATATGCTGAAAACATTTGTAAATCTCCCAAATTTTTACAAAAATCATCACGCATTCTAAGCATCCTAATTTCGATTTTTTCATCAATCTTAAATATAAATATTTTTTCTTCTACATTCCTTTGTTTAAAACCTTATCTCCAATGCCTTAGAGTAAAAATTGACCGTTAAGTTGGTTGTATTTTTTGTGTTACCAAATTTTTTTAAAAGCCACTGACAGTAGCTAATATACTTTAGTATATATTATTAGTTTTTCAATTTAAAGTAGGTATTTTGTAAAACAATACATAAAATAACTGATTTTTTAATATTTGTTTCATGAGCTTTTGATTCCCCTGTTCCCAAGGGAAAAGAAGTTGTTCATCTTGTAGAAATAACACTTGGAATTTTATAAATCAATATTAAATTGGAACAAGTATTAAGTAGTTTTAGCTGCACTTTTGATGAAAAAATCTCTTGTTTATCAATTAGAGGCTTTAGATTTATCACTTCTAACTAAAACAGGTCAAAGTGGAGATTTCTTTTTTTTTTTTAACGTTTAAATGCTTAAAAAAATATATAGAAAATGTAAATGTGATATATTTAAATATGAGTTTTATGTAAGAAATGTCTGTACATATGTAGTTTTTGCTGTGAGAGTTATTAAGAGCCTCCCTAATACGCATTTTATAGTTTGGCATTCTTTAATTACTTCTCCCCACGATCCAAAAATAAATTTTGTATTTCGAAATTGATGTCCTTGTGGTTCAAATTGCTCCAGAAATCTGTTTTTCTTGATCCAAAATTTAATTTCAGCTGGCACATCCCTCTACATTGCTAATGTCTCTGTTTAGTTCTTTTTAAAACCATGATATGATGATTTTATGAGTATATGATACTGATAAAATTAAAATAAGCATGTTACTGTTTTGTATTACTATAATACTAATAAAGAAATTAGAGAAATAACACTGGATAAGGTTATGGACACACATTTATGAGTTTTCTGTAATTTCCTATTTTAAGAGAAAGATATGATTGTTTTTTAAAAGTATCACTTTGGAATTTTAAAAAACACATTAAAAAAAAATTATATTATTTAGAACACCTTTTAAAAAATTGTGATTCAATGCAGGGCAAACCAAGCAGCAGATGGATAAACAATTGGCAGCTTTAGCTTAACATTAATTTTTATTGTGTTCGTAGGATTTTCAGAGACAGCTGAAATCCATATTCAGGCTGTTAAAAAGTTTTTATCTACATTTGAGGGTTCATACTCCCTCGGGAAAACCTGGAAGACTCCGAGAATTCAAAATTAGCTCTTCAAACTTAGGGAAATATCATGGAAAAATGAAGTATTCTTGTAAAAGCCTGGAAAATCTAATTTTTATCTGAAAAATCAGTTACTTTCCCATTTTCCTGTATTTTCTACTTTTATTGAGTGCAAATACATATTCCCAAGCCATAAAAAAGAGATATGCTATTCGTTATTTTATCTATATTTAAGTTTGTATTAAAAAAACTTTTTTAAATTCCTGGTACATGGTTGGTTTGCTTGAACTGAACAAAATGATAAAAATCACTCAAGAATATAAAATTTTATTTCTTATTTATAAAGTCTTTGAAAAATTATAAAAGTTAAATAACTTGATTCTTTCTTCTTCAGAAAGAAAGTATGTACAAAAATTTATTTCTTTTAAGAAAGTTGATTATGTATTAAACCTTTTTGTATCAATTTAATGCATTGTGTATGTGATGGAAGGGGATGAACATAGTTTTAGTATAATTTTAATCTGTTTTCATACTTATTACTTTTTTACTGATCGATTTTATAAGTTCAGATAGAGAACATAAAACTAAATATTTACTTAGCAAATGTTTCCAATGTAAGATTGTGATAACTTGGATATTCATGAAAAGTTGTCTGGAACACCTACTCAGGGAATATAATTTCATAAAATGAGCATAACCGCTAAAATACATTAGCGCTTCCACTGACACAAGTAATCATGGTGCGCTTCTAATTCAGTATTTTGACTATCAGAAAGACAGAATTCAGGTCTCCCTAATAGATATTCAATCACGACAAAATGAGACATACGAAACGATATCTAATTACGTCTATGATTCACTGCGTGAAAAAAACCTCTCAGAGAAACTAGTAGCATTTTCAGCTGATAATGCTGCTACAAATTTTGGCGGTAAAGACAGAGGAGGGCAAAATAACGTTTTCTTTACATTACAATCTCTAACGAATAATCAGAATATCATTGGAGTCGGCTGTGTTGCACATATTTTCAATAATTCTGTAATTGTGTTCTTGATTCCTCGCATTGTGTCTTGAAAGTATTGTCATGCAGATTCACAATCATTTTGCTACATTTGCCATATGTACATAGGAAGTCAAAAGTCTTAGCTCAGAATTAGACATTCATTTCAAACAAATACTTTATCATTCAAAAGACGTGCTGGCTGAGTCTCTTCTCAGCGAAAGAAAGGATTTTACAAATGTTTGAGCCTTTTAAGTCATATTTCCAGAAAAAGGAAAAGAATAATGCATCCAGAACTTCGATAGAATTTTTGAAAATGACCATAATGAATGCTATTTTTGGGCTGTTCATTCTTTCATGGCCATTTATCAAAATAGCATCAAAGATACAGAGAAGGCTGATGTTACTGTAAATGAGGTTTTGGAAAACTCTTCTGAGATAATGAACAGCATAAATGCAAGAATTGAACAACAGTTGTCCACTGAAAGTGATTTCTATTTTGCGTAAATTCAAAGAGGATATTAAAAACATGTACATCATTGTAGTACAATATTTACGATCTTGGACTGAAAACTTATACAAAGAAACAAAACATTTCACATGGATGACTTTAAAAGATGTCCCTGAATGGAATCAAGTTTCCGATACTATAAGTATCCTATCACAAAACAACATTAAAGTTGACAATAGCAAATGTTTTGACCAACTGCAGAACCTTAAAAGTTTTCTGAACAATAACAAAGAGAAAGTTATTTCAAGAAGCTGTTAGCACACAAGAAATGGGTAGCCTATTTTAAATCGATAAGTAGTCAAGATTGTTTTAACTATTTGTCAGTATTACTTTGCAATCCCAGGACATAACATAAAAGTTGAAAGAGTTTTTTACTTGATAGGGCAGCAATGGTCAAAAGAACTCAAGAGATTACATGTTAACACTGTAGCTAAAATGTTGGTTGTATGAGGGTTGCTTTTTAAGTTTCTACAAAAAGTAGGAAGAAAAATAATTTTTTGGAAACAAACAGTTTTATTGCTTTTTAAAATATTCGCCTTTAAGATTTATGAACTTTTCCAACCATTCAAACCTATTTTTGAAACAGTTTTTCCTCTCTAGAGTTGGTACCTCGAAACATTGTTTTCAGAAGGTATATCAACAGCTTCTTGAGGTGATGAAAATCGCTGCCCACGCATTTTTTGTTTGACATAAGGGAAAGAGAAAAAGTCGTTAGGTGACAAATTAGGACAACATAGGCAATGAGACATTAATTTGATATTTTTATTTTTCAAATAATCAATTGTTTCAAGTGCTGTGTGGGAACTGGCATTGTCATGATGAAGAAGAATGCTTCGATTTTTATTGTTTTTCTTGATTTCATTGATGACTTTTTGGCAAACAAATTTCTGTTTACCATTTAGCGTTAACAGTTTTTTGATCCTCTAAAGCAGTGGTTCCCAACCTTTTTTCAAACGCGACCCCTTTTAGGTTTTTCAAAACTTTCGCGACCCCCCCCCCCCATCTACCATGCTTGACCAATAAAAAAAATTAATAATGAAAAAATACACTGAGTAAAGTAATTTACACTGAGTAAAGAATATTGATACGTCGAAGAAATGCAAACAAGTTACGGTGCGGGGTTTCACCCAATATATCGTCAAGTTTAGGATGAGAACAGTTAAAAAATATTGTGTAAAAATTATTAAAAGCGGTGCATGAAGTTAAAACATGACTAATGGTAATGTTGGTATGGCAATGGTGGCACTCCGGGGCAGATTCACCCAGGAGTAGGTGCTTATGTGTAAGCCTCGTATGACCAATGCGGAGGCGTGTCAAGATGACATCCAGTCTGCGATAGGGATGAGAAGGCCAATGCGTGAGAGCTGGGCGTATAGAATGAAGTTTGTTCCCAGTTTCACTGTCCCATTTATCGATCCAGATACCTTCTATAATGCTAGAGATGCTACACTTAATGTCGTTATAGGATAGGTTGCCGCTGTACGGGAGGGTCGCGAGCTTGGCAAGTGTGTCTGCTTTCTCGTTGCCAGCAATCCCAATATGACTGGGTACCCAGCAGAGGAGAATACTGTACCCACGATTTATAAGCTGTTCATACATACGTAATACTTTAATGATATAATTGTGGGTAAGGGAGTCAGATTTCAGATTTTCCAGAACACTGAGGGAGTCAGAATAGATTATATAATTCTTTGTGTTTTTTCTGGAGATGTACAGAAGGCTTTCATAAATGGCCAGTAATTCGGCTGTAAAGACAGAGCAAAACTGAGGGAGAGTGTAGCTGCAAGAATAATTATTATTCACGAAGGCAAAGCCAACGTGATTACTGGTTTTAGATCCATCTGTGTAGAGGTCTTCATAACTTTCATATTTATTTCTATGATCTAAGAACAACTGTTGGTATGTTTTGGGGTCAGTATCCTGTTTGATGAAGCCTTCAAGGGCTGAAGGTACGGGATTTGCATTTCAGTCCAGGGTGGGATTTCATTAGGAGAACAAGAAGAGACTATGGCATCCTGCAACTGGGTACCGACTAGGCTCCTACGGATCCGGAGTCCAAAGGGAGGGGTACATGAAGGGCGATGATTGTAAAATCTGTCCAGATGGGTATCTATTAAAGAGTCCTTTAAAGGATGTGAGGGATGAGAGAGTATGCGAAAGTACGTATTCAATGAAAACTTTTGATGAGTGAGGGTGAGAGGTGGCTCGTGACAGGCGATGTAAAGACTATTTACAGGTGATGTTCTAAATGCTCCAAGGCAAATGCGTAGTGCTGAGTGATGCACGGTGTCCAGTTTTTTTAGAACTGACTTGCAAGCAGACCCGTAAGAGCAACAGGCATAGTCTATTTTAGACCATATCATGGCACGGTATATCCGTAGCATGGTGTCACGGTCTGCCCCCCATCTGGTATTAGAAAGTACCTTTAAAATATTCATAGTTTTCTTGCATTTGTTTCGAGTATGAGAGGCCTGTTTCTTGGAGGTCAGCTTTTTGTCAAAGTACATGCCTAAGAATTTACTATGCTCTTCTACAGCAATTGTTGTACCATCTAAATGAAGTTCTGAATCTGGATGGATACCCTGCTTTCGGCAGAAGTGATTGCAAGTAGTTTTTTCTCCCGAGATACTGAAGCCGTTTATACTGCACCATTTTTGGATACGGTTTACAGTAGTTTGAAGCTGTCGCTCTATGTAAAGCATGTCTTGCACCTGACAGGAGATCTGAAGGTCATCTACATATAAGCTACCTTGCACAGTCGGAGGGAGTTGATTGAGTATGTCGTTTATTTTTATGGAGAAGAGGGTGACACTAAGAACAGAGCCCTGGGGTACGCCCTCTTCTTGCACATAATTGTCTGATTGAGTATCATTGATGCGTACCTTATAGTTTCGTAGCAAGAAAAAATTCTTGATAAAGATAGGTAGGTTACCACGGAAACCCAGATTATGTAGGTCACGCAGTATACCATATCTCCATGTGCGATCGTATGCTTTTTCTATATCAAAAAATATAGAGACGAGATGGTTCCTTCTCAAGAAAGCGTTACGTATTTGAGTCTCTAAAATCAAAATGTTGTCAATGGTGGATCTGCCTTTTCGAAATCCACTCTGAAAAGGGTGTATATGGCCCTTGGTTTCGAGAACGTGAACTAGGCGAGCATACGCTACATGATTTTGCATAAGCAACTTGTGAGGGCTATGGGACGATAATTATTTGGGTTGGTGTTGTCTTTGCCAGGTTTGGGAAAGGGAATGACTATTCCATTTCTCCAAGAAGATGGAAAGGCCTGCTCATTCCAAATTCTGATATAGAGTTGCAGAAGGGTTAGTAATGAATCCTGGGAAAGATGTTTTAGCATTTCTGTGGTGATGCCATCAGGACCAGGTGAAGTATTAGGTGATAGTTTTAAGCTTCTCTTTAATTCGTGGATAGTGAAGGCGCTATTGTAAGAGAGATGTACGGAGGTTCTAAAGTTTAATACTTGCCGTTCGGATTGTTGTTTATAAGGTAAAAAGGAATTTGGATAAGAGGTACTGCAGGAAGTATAAGCAAGTGTTTCACCTATGGTGTTAGCAATATTTTTAGGTTTTGAAATAATGCTGTTGTTGACAGAGAGACAGGATATTGAGTGGTTATTGTAGATACCCATGATTCTTTTAGTTTTGTCCCATAGCTCCTTGCTAGATGTCGACGTTGAAATACTGGAGACGTACTGAATCCAGGATTCTCTTTGAGCTTGTCTCCTCATCCTACGTGCATATGCTTTTGCTTTTTTAAATTTAAGAAGATCATCAGTGGTGGGGTAGCGACGAAAGGTTCCCACGCTCTCTGCTGCTGCTTTTTTGCTAAGGCGCATGCCTCATTCCACCACGGTTTTTTATTTCTACGACAATGTGTGCCCGATTTTGGTATGCTCTGATCTGCTGCATTAAGGATGGTAGAGGTAACCTTGTTGACGACCTCGTCAATGGTTCCTTCAATCATATTAGGTAATATTGTCGACAGGGAAGTGAAATTTTGCCAGTCTGCCTTATTATGGATGTATTTTGGTAGAGAAGAGTTAGGTTTGGGGTTTTGGTACAGAGGTGAGAGAAGAATCCGAAAATGATCGCTATTATGTAGATTACCGGAAACAGAGAAATTGTACATTGGAAGGATCGAGGGTGAACAGATGGCAAGGTCTATGGCATGAAAGGATTTAGTTGGGTAGTGGAAATATGTATTGTCACCATTGTTCATGATGCATAGACAAAAATCTGTCAGTATTTGTTCTATTTGCTCACCTCTGTTATTTGTGTCTTTGCTGCCCCATAACGGGCTATGTGCATTCATATCACCAAGGAGTATGAATGGAGGAGGAAGTTGTTGAATAAGGTTACTAAGGGATCTTTGATTGAAAGTTTCATTAGGAGGGAGGTAGATACTGCAGACTGTCGTGAGCTGTTTAAGGTGAATACGAGCGGCAACTGCTTGGAGATTTGTGCTAAGATTGATGGTTATATGAGGATATCTATTGTTTATTATTAGGGCAACACCACCAGAGGCCCTGTCATTGAAATCATAGTCTTTTCGAAGTATCTTGTAGTTGCGAATAGTAGTATGTCTAGTGGTTTTTAGAAGGGTTTCTTGTAGGGCTATGCAGGCGGGATTATGGTCATAAATCAGTTTTAAGATCATCGTTTTTATTTAAAAAACCTTGGCAGTTCCAGGAGAGCAGCAGAGCCATTATCAAGTTGTGTTAGGGATAATTGCTAACTTCTTATTAATCCCCGAAGGTTGAGGTGGGGTACTAGGGATGAGATCATCATCCATTGCACTGTCTGTAATGTCAGAGTCCGATGGAGACAAGCGGAGGATAGTATCATCAATGGGCCATTGTGATGGGATGTTTTTCATTCTGGATTTATTATATTTGGACCTGCAAGCTGAGGATTTTTTGATTTGTGGACGGCCTGCAGATGCACTTTTCTTTGTTGTGTTTTTGTGGTTTCCTATGGTAGAGTGATTCTTATTAGAAACAGGTTTAGCTATTGGAGTAGAAGAAGAAACAGGTATTGGTTTTGGTGGATCGGTTTCAATTGCTATGGATTTTGTTGATTTTGTCACTGCGGCATAAGACAGACCAGGTTTAGGGGTACGGCTTTCAACTATTTTACGGGCTTCAGGATAAGAGAGTTTTTGAGAGGCCTGCAGTGATTGAATTTCTTTTTCTAATGCCCATTTCGGGCATGACTTTGAATACGATGGATGTTCCTGTTTGCAGTTTACACATTTTGCAATTGCAGAGCAGGTGGCACTGTCGTGGTCAAAGGCACCACAACGGTCGCAGGCCGGTGATCCACGAAAGGAGGTTTTAGTATGACCGAACTTTTGACACTGGAAGCAACGGATAGGATTTGGTACGTATGGTCTAACGGGACATAATAGATAGCTGGCTTTAATATGGGATGGAATAGTGGGAGACTGAAAGGTTAAGACAATGTGTTTTGTATTAATAAGTTGACTATTGCGACGAATAGTGATTCGACGGACAGCGCACACGCTGTCCTCACTCAGGTTTTCTAATAGTTCGGCTTCAGAGCAGTGTACAACAGGGTTCCCATTAGAAAAAAAAAAATTGGGTGAGATTTCTCACCCATCCAAAAATTTTGAGTGAGATTTCTGAAAGTTAAGTGAGAACATAAATATTGTTTAACATCAGTTTATTTATTTATAGTACAATTTCATTAACACCGATTTTTCCGTTCATTAAAAACTTTTACAGCCTGATCATATGGAAAACTTTCTAAATTGATATTTCTATCAGCTATTCTAATTAGATTGCTTAAATTTGCACTTGAAAGTGCACTGAAATTTGCACTTGAATTGTTAATGGATATTCAAAGTTAATGAATATTTATTTTATTCAAGAATCACATGCAGTTTAACTAAGCAAAAGAATTATTAACTATAATATTTTATCTAGTATAATAAAATTCTATAAAATAACAATATTTATATAATATATTTATATAAATATTAAATTATATTATACTACAAAGTTGGTAAGATACAAATATGTGTGACAAAGTTAAAACAGATATCGTTAAGTTTAAATTCTTTCTACAGTATAAGCTAGATTATCCGGCATTAAACCGGAAATTTTCAGGATCTTCTTTTTTTTTGGGGGGGGGGGGGTGAGTCCAAATTTCAAACTGCCAGAGGTTATCAATAATTCCATGAATCGTGGTGGTATATAAAAAAAACAAACAGATGAAATGCTCTCCAAACTCATTTATGATGTCTATGATGGACACACATACAAAAACAAAACATTTTACAGCTGGCAAGCAGGAGAAAAATCAACACGTGAGCTCAGTGCGGATAGCATTAATTAATATTCCCCCTCTGCATTCCGATGATTTAACCGTGTTATCTCTGAACAGAAAACTCAAGAGAGGAAAGGGGGGGGACGCTTCATTGCAGCCGCGGCACGCTCGTTATCCGACAGTAGGATAACGAGCGTGCAATAAAAACAATTTTTTGTATAGTAAAATGGCGCGTATAGTAAAATTTTAAACTTTCAAACAGCGTGCGAGAATCTCACGCAGGTGGCGAATAATTTACAGCGCGAGAATACCTCGCGCTGTAATATTTTTTGCACGAGATTTAAGAAATTTATGCGAGATTCTCGTGGTCTCGCACTCTAGCGGGAACCCTGGTACAAGGTCGGGTTCTGATATAACTCCTCTTGATGTGTTTAGGGATGTATGAGGGGACACTGTAACAGATTTTGGCCCAAAGTTCTTTATTTTCTTGATTTTTGACGCTTGTCTATTGTTGGACACTTCTACTAGAAGGTCTCCAGATCTTAGTTTTTTGATTTTTTTTACTTCACCTACATTGGCTGTAATGCATTTGTGTATAAGGAATGGCGATGTTTCGTTAAAGCCTCCTTCAATACAGTGTATAATGAAGAATCGAGCATTAGTGTTTGAAATTTGAGGATACGTGTTATCATTGGTAATGGGTAGCGGAACTTTGACGAGAGATGAAGAATTTTTCATATCCATGTTGGGGGAATTGAGATTCGGACCCGACCACACCACCCACCACGGAGCCCAACGAGGGGGTGTGCAATTGCACACCAGTGCTAGTCGGGTCTATACGCTCACAGTACATCCCTTAGGGAGCGTCCACCCTTAACGACGTGCCCAGTAGATGTCCGATTGCTTGATCCCTAGCAGTTGATCGAAATCAGTACCACCAGCCGATTGATACACAGGGGAACGCTGTGTATCTCCCGTTTACCCGAAGCCGAGGCCAAAGTAATGTGTTGGAGAAGACCCCTCAATTACCAGGATCCCCATTTCCGGGGACACGGGTCTCCACGCACGGCAAACATGTGGGCCCACCAATAGAAGCTGATGGCACAGAGTGGTCACAGCTTCTGAAGGGGGGCCCTCACTTCCTGAGAAGAAACCACACCAAGGGAGAAGTGGAAGGAAACAGCAGAAGGAGAGAGGAGGGTAGAAAGTAGAGGAAAGAAAGATCGCTGGGGTCCCGGGATTGCGACACCCGTGAAAACCTAACGAAGGTCTTCCCCCTGAGGGTGGCAACCCCACCGGAGGCTCTGTCATTATGCTCATAGTCTTTTCAGAGGATCGTATAGTTGCGAATGTTTGTCTGTCTACTGGCTTTGAGAAATGTTTCCAGGAGGGCTAAACAAGCAGGATTAAGATTATAAATCAGATTTTTCAGGTCGTCAATTTTATGTACAAACCCGTGGCAATTCCAAGAAAACAGAAGGGCTTAATTATGTGAGATTGGAGATTATGCAAGGTTCACTCATAATGTTGTATTGTTTTTGGGGGATAATGTTTTTTACAAATCAAAAGCAGTAATTTTTTATTTTTTATTGTTTTAACCATTAATTATTTATTTTCTTAATACTTGTAATTAACTTGGAAGTTTAATTTAAATACCTTTTGTCAGGAGATATAATGGTCTGGATGACTCTTCTTCTATAACTCAATAGCTAACCTCTTTTAAATTACTACTAATTACCCTTTTTTTTTGTTGGGACCTTTTTTTTAAATAATTACCTTTTCTTTAAATTAATTCTGCCTTTGTTTGCCCGGTCTCCGGAGGTGTAATTTTAATTATCAGGTAAATTCTGTCGATTTTCTGCTGACTATTAAGTTTCCCTCTCTCTTCAATAGCCTAACTCATTTCTTGCAATATCTCTTGTTCATGTCCGGTTTTTAATTAGTTTTACTCTCTTCTAATTTAATTTTTATTCCAAATTTTACCCAGGGTTGTCTCGGACGATTAGCTATCTCCCGCTAAAATTTTAGGAAATTTAATAACGTTTTTTTTTAATGCCCTTTTGATGAATTAAGTTTTTTTCCCCATTTCAAGATGGCCGTTCTTGCCTGCGTTTCTTCTCGGCCAAGTTGGTTTCTTTCCCGCGTGTAGTAGTTGCTGGCCGCCATTTTCTTCTTTTCTCGCTTCCTTCCCCCGTCGATCGAATGTTCTCGAAGTTTCCCGGCTGAGATGGCGCACTCTGATTGGTCCCCGCGGTCGGCGTCTATGCGAAGCCCCTCGCGCAAAGGGCGAAAAGCGTCAGTTCGGAGGCCAGCGTGCGTGCTGTGAGGACGTGTAAAGAAAAAGGGAAATCAGCTCCAGCCTCTTGTTTTTTTTCTCTTCGGCCGACCAACTGCGCGGTTTTTGAAGTGTTGCATAATGTAAAGAAAGAGATTCACGGCCAGAGGGCCAACTTCCTTTTAATTTCGATGATCACCATGTAAATTTTTTCCCTTTTTTTTGGCCGTCTGCCTCGATTCGGCCATCATGCCGATGCGTCACCATCTGCCACCTTTGGATGTGAATTGGGCGTAATCCCCCACCCCCCTGTGTTTTTCATTGGTTACGATGAAAATCAGCTACCGGATTCGACGTCTCGCGCTACGATCACCTTTTTCCCAGACCGGGAGCCGCTAGTGTTGTCTGGAACGCGAAGTCCCCGACGCCTGATTGTGCCGTCCGGAATCCCTGACCAGTGGAGAGACCAAGATGCCGCCTCCGGGAGCCATCAGCGACCGACCGTCTGTTCCCTGAAACGCCGAGACCAGGCCTGCCATTGGATCCGTGGGTGAGATCTAACCGTTTACCCTTTTTCTAACTTCCTTGCTTCCATTTCTCCACCACGAGCTGGATCAGCGACTTCATGCATAGAACTATCCTTTTTGTTCTTATAATGTTTAATGGGGGGGGGGATTTAATATCAAATGCTAAATTTTCTTTTTCTACTTGGTGTGCTATTCTGGTGTATAACTTCCAGTGACAATGTTTAATTTTCTTTTGTTAATATGATAAATGTAAATGCCATGTTAAATGCTGGTTTGGCCTATGCTAATCTCTGTGATTCTTTGCGTTGATCTGCACATCATTGTATTTTGCTGCACCCTTTGGTGTAAAAATTGCAAAGTTCCCTTTTTGGTTTTTTATTTCTTTATTTTGGCAATTGTTTAAACTAACCTGTTGGATTGTAAAGGTGGGGTTTCAAGTAATAGATAGGGATTTAGTGCGGGATTTTCATCAGATGCCTTGTGAGGCTAGGGAAAGGTGGGGACTTGTTTGCCCAATTTTCTTTTTTTTACTTTTTTTGATAGGATAATTTTTTTTTATGCTGCAGCAGAGCCTTTAACTTAAATTTTGGATCCAATCGAGCTACTTTTGTCATGACAACTTTATTATGCATTTTCTTTTATTTTTATTTTATTTTTTTTTTCTGTTAAATCTACAAGGGCTAATAATTGGGTAATTAAAGCATTCTAGTATTTTTTTGTCCTTGAGCAATTCTACCACGCGCAGTAAAACCCCTGCGCTGTGTTTTCTTACTTTTCATTTCTTTTTCTGATGTCGCGAGGCCACAAGTTGTTTTCCTCTGTTATTGTTGAATAAAATATATTTTTTTTTGGTGATCAAATGCAATGTCTCTGTGTTTATTTTACCACTTTTCTAACACACACTTCAGGCAAGGCTGAGATCATTGGGTTATTTTCTACACTATCGGTCACAACGCAATGGACAAAAATCTAAATTTTTTTAACTAAACTAAATTTTCACGGCAGTAGTAAGCAGAATACTACAAAATGGTGCCGTGACCTCTCCTTGCCAATCTTGTGTGTGTTGAATAAGGTGAAATGGATACAGAAAACTTTCATTTTTTTTTATGCATTTACATATCTCTTTGTAACTGGGGACTGTCTTGAGAAGCTTATTGGGTGGTAAACTTTTATTTTGGGAGTTTCAAAATTTTCTTTTTCCTAAGTCCCAGTATGGCTCTAGATGTAGGTGCCAGGGCGGCGGCATTGCCAGGTCCGGCTTTTATCGGCATGCTCCCACCACTGTCTGGTAGAAACTGCTCCAATTTTTTTCACTCCCTTTCCCTAATTCAGCCCTTGGCGGCCTGGACGGATGACCAGGCCTTGGCAGTCGCGAAATTGAAAATGGAGGGTGCTGCTCTCCAATTCTACACATCTACCTTAGAGGCAATTGAGGGTCTAACGTTGAAAGAATTCAAAGACCGCTTCATGGCACACTTTGCAGAAGCGTGTGGCGTTGCATTTCAGAGCCCGCGCCAAGGCAAGCGCTGGTCGAAAAAGCGCACTCTAAGTCGACTTTACGAGCCGAAGATCCTCCGTACCAGCTGGCGCAGGCGCAGACTCGATGGAGAAAAAAGAGCAGCTTTGCTCCTCGGAATGCAAGTCAGTTTCGATGGCTCGCCCGTGAATGCCGTTTGGGGAATCCCTCCTCACTGCAAATGCGCTGAATGTTTTATATTTTAATCTTTCTATTGATACACCTTCTGTTGATTTTAGTTAATAAATGTTACTGTCTGTTCTACTGTTAAACGTTCTTGTTTTATCACACCAACAAGTAACACTGGTGACCCGGAAAAAAGTTTCAAAGAAAGTCAACTTAAAGCTTTTACTCAAGATGACGGATACTGCATCTGAAGAGGCTGACAAACATACAAGCAATACTCTGAATAGGGTCTCTGTCAATGTGCCGCCCTTTTGGAAAGAAAATCCAGCTGTGTGGTTTCGTCAAATTGAAAGCCAGTTCATAACTTCTGTGTAACATCAAGTATAACGAAATATTATATTGTGATCGGAAACATCGAAACAGAAGTTCTATCTCAGGTTAGTGACATAATTGATTCTCCTCCTGATGATAATGCATATAGTGTACTTAAAAAACGCCTGATAGCTATTTTTTCTGATCCTGAGGAACGTAGGTTAAGAAAACTTTTGCAAGATGTAAATTTAGGAGACAAGCGTCCGTCCCTCCTCCTCCGCGAAATGCAGGAGTTAGCGTGAACGAATATTGGTCAGGGATTGCTTAAATCCTTATGGTTGCAGCGTTTGCCTACACAAATACAAGCTATTTTGGCTACCTCAGAGGATGAATTAAATAGATTAGCTGTAATGGCTGATAAAATTGCTGACGTAACGAGTTTGTCATCTTTGAATAGCACAGAGTTAAGTTCAAAACCGGAGAAGTTAGAAGTTACAAATAAAGCGCTAAACGATTTGCAAATACAGATTCACGAATTAAATAAGAGAGTTGATAAACTTTTTACTCTGTATTCTCGAAATAGATCAGTTTCTCGAAAACGTAATACTTCTACCCGTCGTTCTGACAGTGAGGGGAGGTCTTGCTGGTATCATTTTAAGTTTGGTAAAAAGGCAACTAAATGCACGAAACCTTGCTCTTTTTCGTCGGAAAACTAAATAGCCAGGCATTTTCAGCGACGAATGTTGAGGCTTTAAAAAATTGTCGCTTAATAGTACGCGAAAGAAATTTGGGCATAGACCTACTAGTTGACACCGGAGCAGATTTAAGTGTTATTCCACCTACACCTGATGAGCGCTTTTATAATTCAAAGTCTCTTTTAAATTTGTTAGCTGCAAATGGTACAAAAATTAATGTATTTGGAAAAAAGATATTGAATTTAGATATCGACCTTCGTAGAATTTTTCCTTGGACATTCACAATTGCCGATGTATCTCGACCTATACTCGGTGCAGATTTCTTGCATAATTTTGAATAATCGTCGATTTAAAGTCTAAAAAATTGATTGACAGCTTGACTAGCGTTTCTTCTCGAGGTAAAATTTCACAAGTACTGTGTCAAAGAATAACCCTCGTGCATCCGTCTGAAAGATTCAATATGTTATTAAAACAATACAGTTCTTTATTCGATGATAATTTTGAAACGTCTAATAAGTCAAATGTCTGCCATACAATAGAAACCAAAGGCCCACCGGTGGCGGCTAAAGCTAGACGTCTGTCTCCAGACAAATTAGCAGCAGCTAAAGAAGAATTTTCATACTTAGTACAAAAAGGAATTTGTAGCGTTTCGAAAAGTTGTTGGAGTAGTCCACTGCACATGGTTAAGAAAATCCGACGGTACGTGGCGTCCATGTGGCGATTATCGTGCTTTAAACGCAATTACAATACCTGATAATTATCCAATACGACATATTTATGATTTCACATATAATTTATACGGAAAGAAAGTTTTTAGCACATTAGATTTACGAAAAGCATATCATCAAGTTCCAATGAATAAAGAAGACATACCAAAGACCGCTATTATTACGCCATTCGGCTTATTCCAATATAATTTTATGACCTTTGGATTGCGAAATGCGGCCCAAACCATGCAGCGTCTTCTGGATCAAATTTTGGAAGGATTAGACTTTTGCTTTGTTTACATAGATGATCTGCTAATAGCTTCTAATGACCTAAATGAACATTTACTTCACCTAACAGAAGTCTTTTCTCGCTTAAAAGAACACAAATTAAAAGTTAATTTGCCAAAGTGCACATTTGCAGCAGAACAAGTAAAATTTTTGGGACACATGATTGATAAAACAGGTATAACCCCTTTACCCGACAGAGTAAAAGCAATCGAGGAGTTTCCAAAGCCAAATACTGTCGTTGAACTTCGACGTTTTTTGGGTATTTTAAATTTCTATAGAAGATTTTTACCCCATTCAGCTGAAACACAACTCCCATTGCATGCAATGTTGGGACCTGGTAAAAAGAACGATAAATCAGTATTGAATTGGTCAGAGGAATCCGAAAGATCCTTTGAAAATTGCAAGAGAGTATTGAAAGAGATAACGTCCTTAAAACATCCAAATTTAAAAGCTCAAATTGCAATAATGTGTGATGCGTCAGACAAGGCCATAGGCGCTTGCGTCCAGCAACATAACAAAGATGGATGGGAACCTCTGGGATTTTTCTCTAGAAAATTAAGCTCTACTGAAATGAAATACAGCACTTACGATCGTGAACTTTTAGCGATTTTTGCTGCAATTAAATATTTTCGTTATCTTTTGGAAGGAACTAACTTCATAATTTTTACTGATCATAAGCCTTTAATTAAAGCATTTTCACAAAAATATGATAAACTTTCTCCACGACAAATCAATCAGCTTAATTTCATTGCGGAATTTAGCACTGATGTTCGTTATATGGCTAGTTCAAAAAATACAGTAGCCGATGCCTTATCAAGGATTTACGAAGTACAATTTCCGGAACCTTTGGACTTTCCAGCTATAGCGCGAGCCCAAGAATCCGATGAACAACTAAAAGAACTCTTGTCAAATCCTAATACCGTTTTTAAGTTACAGAAACTACCTATTCCGAATTCTGATTACTCTCTATATTGTGATACTTCTACAGCTACCATTCGCCCTTATATTCCGGAAGAATTTCGAATACAAGTGTTTAATACAATGCATTGTCTTGCTCATCCAGGTATTAAAGCAACAGTGAAATTGATCACAGATCGCTTCGTATGGCCAGACATAAAAAAGCAAATTGCACAGTTATCGCGAACCTGTATTCCCTGCCAGAAAGCCAAAGTTTCTCGGCATGTACATTCTCCTTTCTGTGAACTTAAAGTTCCAAGTCAGCGTTTTTTCACATATAAATATCGACCTGATTGACCTTTACCATATTCGCACGGTATGTCATACTGCTTAACGTGTATAGATAGGTTTACAAGGTGGCCAGAGGCTTTCCCACTTCCAGATATAAAAGCTGAAACAGTCATAAATGCATTTTACAGCGGTTGGATTGCGCGGTTTGGAATACCCGAGCGCATAAACAACTGACAGAGGTACACAGTTTAGGGGTGAGGTACTACGATCACTAGCAACGAATTTTGGAATAAATCTGTCACATACCACGGCATATCACCACAGTCAAACGGGATTATTGAGCGCTGGCATAGAGTCCTAAAACAGTCCATAATGTGCCATACCTCCATTCATTGGACTGAAGTTTTACCCATGGTTCTTTTGGGATTACGCACAGTTTACAGAGAAGAAATAGAATCTTCACCAAGTGAACTAGTATATGGAGAAAATCTTAGACTACCAGGACAGTTTTTTGCAGCTACAACAGCCGATACACCTGATAGTAAATTTTTTGCTAGGTTAAATAGGCATATGCAACTTAAAACCAATTCCTACTACTAGTCATAATTCAACAAAGATTTTTATTTTTAAAGATTTGCATACATGTTCACACGTTTTTCTCAGGGTAGATGCTGTCAAGCCATCTCTATGTACCCCGTATACAGGGCCTCACAAAGTACTTAAACGAGGTGATAAAACCTTCAATATCGTTGTTAACGGCAAGGAAAGGACAGTGTCAATTGATCGTTTGAAACCTGCTCATATGCCCTCTATAGATCCTCTACCAGCCCCATCTTTTAAAGATGTTTCTCTGCCAGATCATTCAACTGAAAAAGTACCATCAAATGATGAAACACTTCCCTCTACGGCCACTGAAACAGTGCTGTCAGATGTTACAACACCCGTTTATCGAACCCTGGTATGGACGTAAGGTCCAATTTACAAAAAAGTACCCTGAACTCTAAAATTCTTCTAGTCTTTCTCGTTTCAGATTTTTTTTCCAGGAGGGGAGGTGGTGTGGCATTGCATTTCAGAGCCCGCGCCAAGGCCAAGCGCTGGTCGAAAAAGCGCGCTCTAAGTCGACTTTACGAGCCGAAGATCCTCCATACCAGCTGGCGCAGGCCGCAGACTCGATGGAGAAAAAAGAGCAGCTTTGCTCCTCGGAATGCAAGTCAGTTTCGATGGCTCGCCCGTGAATGCCGTTTGGGGAATCCCTCCTCACTGCAAATGCGCTGAATGTTTTATATTTTAATCTTTCTATTGATACACCTCTCTGTTGATTTTAGTTAATAAATGTTACTGTCTGTTCTACTGTTAAACGTTCTTGTTTTAATCACACCAACAAGTAACAAGCGGGATCCTTGGCCTAGGACATAGAAAATTAACGTCCTGTAAGCAAAATTTTGTGGAGAACAGTGCGTGATTACGCCACTAGACTGGAAGGAATTGCCCATAAGGCCCTCAAAAATCCCATAAATTCCTCGTGACACGATACCTCAGAGCTTCTCACAGGAGATGCTCCTTTCACAATTCAAAGCGGGTCTTCTCCCAAACATTAAGGCCCAGGTCGTTGTTGTAGACCCTAAAACTTATTGTCGAGGCGGTACAGGTCGCGAAACGTGTGGAAGTGGCACTCCAATGCCACCTGTCAGACATAATTGCCGTAACGGCACGTTCCCAGATGGTGGAAGGCGACTTTGAGAGGCTCCTTAAGGCCACTACGGACTCATATGCAAAAAGCCTTGAATTGCTCACCAGCCAGATGGCTGCGATGCAGGCTCAGCTATCACAAATGCAGTCGCAGAGTTTTATCCCACAATCTTTTCCCTCCGCAGCGACATTCCCAACCTGCCCGAACTCAACGTAACATAACTTGGTTTTTATGTGTGAACCGCCCAGGACATTACGCGAGAGATTGTCGGAAAAAACAACGTGACCAGGCTGCTAGAATCCCAACACAGGCCTCGTCAGGAAAATCAGGCCTCCTGCCAATGCTTCAGGCTCTGATCAGAGTGGGGTTAATGATGGAAATTTAAACTAAGTTTGGGGGGAGGGTTGGTCTGGATCGCAACACTCCATTAATTCCCCGTTTTGAATCCCGCTGTGCCAACCTGTAGTAAGTTGTCGAGTTCTTTACCCATAATTTCCGTTAACTTTGCCCAATTTTAAGTTTCGTGCACTCATAGATTCTGGTGCCTGTTGTTAATTTAATTTCTTCTAATGTTTTTAAATATTCTAATTAACTTTAAGGAATTTGATAGTTCTCACCTCTCTTTAAAGGCTCTCACGGGTTTTTGACATAGTCACCCCAAAATTAATTCAAACTGTGTTGCACATTGGTAACACCCCGTTTTCATGTAATTTTTTGGTTGCTCAGAGTTGTCTTTCTCCTAAACTTTGATGTCATTTTGGGACTTGATTTTCTAAAGACTTACAAATTTCATATCGATTGTGACAACTGTATTTTATATTAATGATGATATTAGAGTGGTCTGGACGCATGAATTTCCCCCGTTTTCTCTGAATGCTGTCGTGCAAGTGCACATGATGATGTGATCCCGATGTTGACTTTTCTCTTTTTGGCAAGTTGCCCGCTAAGATCATTTTACCCGCTTATTCTCAAAAGAGATTTTTGTGACTATTCCAAACTGCGATCCCTCTTTCATTAACTCTTCTGTAATAATTGAACTAATCCTGATACAAATTTAACTTCCTTTCTTGTTGCCAATGCTATTTCCACCATCAATGATAATTGTCAGTGTTTAATTCAAGTTATTAATCTTACCCATGATTCCATTACCTTAAATAAGAATATGCAAAATTGTTAATATTAACCCCTATCCATTTAAATAAAGTTTCTTGACGAAGTCAACTCGGTAGAACAACAAGCTGGTTCAGATGATTTTAGCCAGTGGGCTAAGGACATAGATTTATCCCATCTTGACGAATCTCAACGCAATGACATGATTTGCTCTTTTGTCCAAATATAAGTCTGTTTTTTTCATTAAACTCCTCCGACTTGGGCGCCTGCCCCATCATTCAACACCGTATACACCTTACAGATGACATTCCGGTTCGTTCTAAGCCCTATCGTGTCCCTTACCACCTCAAGCTGAAATGAAGAGGCAGATTCAAACTCTCCTTGGAGGCTGGCATTATCGAACCATCGACCAGCAGTTATGCTGCGCCAGTCCTTCTGGTCAAAAAAGCGGATGGATCATTTCGCCTGGTGGCCGATCTCCGTAAGCTTAATGCCAAGACCATACCAGATAATTTCCCTCTTCCGAATTTGCAAGAGATGATTGATTTCTTTCTGGGGCTAAATTTTTCTCTTCCTTGGATTTGACGTCAGGTTTTCATCAAATGTTTATGCATCCAGACGATGCTCATCTCACGGGGTATTACTACAGAGGAGGGCCTCTTTCACTTCAAACGGATGCCATTTGGCTTGCGAAACGCGAGTGCTAGTTTCCAACGATTAATGGGAGTGGTGCTGTCCGGACTATCCAACTTCCAAATCGGGGTTATATTGATGATGTGGTTGTGGCATCAACTACCTTTGAAGATCATCTGTCTAGGCTCGAGCTCGTTTTTTCAGCGTCCTAACTTGATGCAAACCTAAAACTTAAACCCAAAAACGTGTGCTTTGGCAAAAAGTAAAATTACGTATTTAGCGACATAGAGTAACAGAGGGTAAGGTAATGCCACGATCCTAATAACATCAAATCTATTCTCAATGCGGCTGTTTCCAAAACCCGAAAACAAGTTCGCTCATTTTTAGGCCCTGACTGGTTTTTATAGAAAGTTCATCAATAATTATTCCTTAAAAGCTCTCCCTTTAACTAATTTAACTAAAGACTCTGTAAGATTTTCCTGGGGGATCTCAAACAAGATGCCTTTGACCAACTTAAAGTCGGATTTAACAGAAAGTGCCCTTGCTTAAAATTACCAGATTTCAATAAGCCCTTTTCTATCTGTACTGACAGCGAGCAAGTTCGCCATGGGCGCTGTGCTCACACAGAGAGGATGAAGCCGGTTTTCCGCACCCAGTCTGTTTTGCTTCCAAAAATTTTCGGCTGCTGAAATAAATTGTTTCCGTTGTGGAGAAGGAAGCCCTTGCCGTGGTTTTTGGTATTAATCAATTTAAACAGTATATTTATGGCACTCATGTAACTATTTTTTCTGACCAACAGTCACTTTCCGCAACTTTTTAAATTGAAGGATCCCACCTCTCGCATAGCTCGTTGGATTATGACGTTACAACAATATGACTATACTATTGTACACAAACCTGGACGGTTAAATTTTAATGGCAGACTTTCTTTCTAGAGAAAGTTAACGTTGTTGATAATGTTCCATTTAAGTGTGAAATTTTACTTTGCCTAACCAGGACTTAATTAATTACAACAGGAAGACTCTTTTGCCAAAAGATGGCGAGTAATATTTCGCAAGATCCTTTTTTCATTCATAAGTCAAATAAATTTTTTTTTCAACAAAATATTCTTGTTTGCCAATCTACTGATGCAAATTTTTCCAATATTCGACTTGTTGTCCCTCACTCTCTTGTTCAGAAAGTTCTTCAAGCCTGCCATGACAACAAAACTGTTGCACATCCAGGTCTTTCTCGAACATTGCATCGGGTTAGGCAAAATTTTTTTGGGTAGGTCTGTACCGTAATGTAAAAAATTATGTGATGTCTTGCCATTCTTGTTTACAAAGACGTGGTTTCAAAAAAGGTCAAAAGGCACCCATCCAGGAGATCCCCACTGTTGATAGACCTTTCCAGAAGTGTGCGATTGATGCGGTTGATCCCTTTATTACCTCTAAACATGGGAACAAATTTTTAATTGTAATTACAGATTATTTTACTAGATTTCCAGAAGCTTACCCTGTTAAAGACATACAAAGTGCCACTGTAGCTAGGGTTTTGGTGGACTTTATTTCCAGACATGGCATTATGGAGGTGCTGTACTCAGACAGGGGGTCCAATTTTCTGTCGCAGGCAATGGAGTCTATAAGGTCTTAGGAATCGAGAAAATGCACACGGTGGCCTATAATCCGCAAGGCAACGGGGTCGTTGAACGGTTGAACAAGGTTTTAGTAGACTCTTTAAGTCATTTGGTTAGTGAAACTCAGGAGGATTGGTGCGAACAGGTGCCTTTTGCTTTGCTGGCCTTTCGCACTGCCTACCACAGAACTATTCAAAATACTCCTGCTTTTATCACCTATGGTAGAGATCTGGTGTTGCCATATGACCTGATTTTTTCATCAAAATTCAGGACATATGCTGACACTAGATCCTATGCTCAGGAAATTGTCACCAATCTCCAGAACACTTTTCCAATAATTAAAGATCGCCTTGAAGTTGCCTCTCATAACCAAGCTAACTCTGCTCCTACAAAATTTAACTTAAAAGACATTAAAGTTGGTGACACTGTCTTCTTACACACACCTGCACATAAACCTAATTTGTCGAAAAAGCTTTGTAAATTTAATAAGGGTCCCTATCGCGTTTTAAAGCAATGTTCTCCTGTTTTATTTTTGATTTCTCTTTTAACTAACCCTTCAGATGTTCAAAAGGTACATGTCAATAGAATTTTTAAAGTTGTTGATAGAGATGTTTTTCCTACTAGTAATAACAACTTGCCACACACTCCTGAGTCTGTTTTACCTGAGTCTACCCCTTCGTCTTCAACTGAGGATTGGGAAGCGAAGATGTTGAAAGAGTACCCAAACCCCTTTCTTCCTTATGATCCCACTTGGGATGACAGTTTTGGTAGTTTTCAAGCTTCTCCTATGCCGCCTGTTGTAACCCTGTCTGATGCAGAACCTGTTACTGATTTTTTTAGAGATACTGTTGTGTCCCCTGTTTCCTTTTTAAGTTCAAATGGTGATGATATTGATGCCGCAACCCCATCTTCGATTTCTCCAGGCCTGTCTAGCTCCACTAGTAGTCATGGGTATAATCTTAGGCCACGTGATCAATTTGGCTTTGTAATTAAAAAGTAGTGCTGGGTCTTTTATTTGCGAATCATTTTTTCCTTTTTGAATTTGGGTGTCATTTTAGTATTGTATTTTTTTTTTAGTGTTTGCATTTGTGTTTACCTTTTTCGTTTACTTTTAGTTTCTTGTGGGTGGGGTGTTTTGTTTACTTGTTTGTTGGTATCAATCAAATTTTACCTGCACAATCTGTGTTATATGTTGTTACATTTTTATACAAGTTCCTATTGAAGTAAATATTTTGTTTTGGTTTGATGATTTTGTGTAAGTGTTATAATCTGATGTAGTACCCTTTTGGTAGTACAAATTGTGTATGGCTAAGGGCCATTGCAATAATTCATGTGATATTTTTTTTTTACCTTTTATTACTGTCTAACCACATGAAAGTTTTCTTAAAATACTTTTACCTGATTATGTCAAACAAAAACTTGTACTGGAATTGTCAAATCAGTGCAGAGATTTCTGGGTTCAAACTTTTGTTCTCTCTGTAATGGCTTGAGGAAAATTTTAGAGTTGTTAACTTTGCTGGTGTAGACAATCCCAGGGCCTTTATCTAAGAAACTTAGGGTTCAAAATTTTTTTTTCTCACTTTGTTTACAATAAGTAATTCTTTTTGTTACTACCAACCTTCTGGTTACCTTTTGTTAAATGGGGGGGTGTTTGCTTTCAGTTATTCATGCTGGTTTGGGCTGTTTTCTTAAAATTACCTTGTTTTGTTTTGTTTTCCTCTTTGGAGAAAATGATTAGTGTCCAGATGTGTTTCTAGAGCCTTCTTGGTCACTTGAATTAACCTCCATGTTTGGTGGTAATTGATCTTGGGTCACAATTGGGCTGGTGTTTAGCCTGTTGTACTCAGACCAATTGCTGCTGGATGTGAGGTTATTCAGGGATCATTTCTCTCCTGTCTCCTAATGTTTTTACCAACTTAACCTCTAAATTAATGCATTAATTGGGTTTTTTTCATTCTCTACAAATTTGGGATTGTCATGCCCCTGTCAAAATTTTTTTTTTCTCAGCTTTCTTTGAAAGGGGGGTGGTTCAACATCCTAGGTACTTGTCCGCCCTTGCCTGCTAGTGGTCTTGTATTCAATACATGACACTGACTAGCCTTTTATTTACTTTTGGAAATCTCTGAACTGATTTTTTACCCACGCTTGTGACAACAAACTCCACGTAGTGACTACTTATACGAGGACTTTACAAAATTTTGCTACTGACCACTTCCTTGGACTCTAAATCATCATGGTCAGTATTGCGTATTACCCTTTTGTACCAAAGATTTTTTACCTTTTTGTCTTCGTTTAATGTTGTTCTGTCATGTTTTATGTCGTACTACATATATACTGTATGTTTTTGTTGTGAAGGAATGTGCAGGTAAAACTTTGCCTTTTGATTGATTTTTTCTTTATGGAATATGTAGGTATAGGGTTGAAATTTTTTTTTATGTGTCCTGACTTGGGACACGGGTTCTTGATGTTTATTTGAGGTATTTTGCATTATGCAAAATTTTTTTTTTCTTGCTGCCATGGCTGGTCTTCCCCAGGTTTAGTTGTCAAAATGGTATTATACGCTGCTTCTCAAGACATTTCACCAGTGTGTTCCTGGCTTCTCAACGAAAAATTTTTTACTTCGTAAAAAATTTTTTGGGGGAGAAGGAAGGATAATATGTTGTATTGTTTTTGGGGGATAATGTTTTTTACAAATCAAAAGCAGTAATTTTTTATTTTTAATTGTTTTAACCATTAATTATTTATTTTCTTAATACTTGTAATTAACTTGGAAGTTTAATTTAAATACCTTTTGTCAGGAGATATAATGGTCTGGATGACTCTTCTTCTATAACTCAATAGCTAACCTCTTTTAAATTACTACTAATTACCCTTTTTTTGTTGGACCTTTTTTTAAATAATTACCTTTTCTTTAAATTAATTCTGCCTTTGTTTGCCCGGTCTCCGGAGGTGTAATTTTAATTATCAGGTAAATTCTGTCGATTTTCTGCTGACTATTAAGTTTCCCTCTCTCTTCAATAGCCTAACTCATTTCTTGCAATATCTCTTGTTCATGTCCGGTTTTTAATTAGTTTTACTCTCTTCTAATTTAATTTTTATTCCAAATTTTACCCAGGGTTGTCTCGGACGATTAGCTATCTCCCGCTAAAATTTTAGGAAATTTAATAACGTTTTTTTTAATGCCCTTTTGATCAATTAAGTTTTTTTTCCCCATTTCAAGATGGCCGTTCTTGCCTGCGTTTCTTCTCGGCCAAGTTGGTTTCTTTCCCGCGTGTAGTAGTTGCTGGCCGCCATTTTCTTCTTTTCTCGCTTCCTTCCCCCGTCGATCGAATGTTCTCGAAGTTTCCCGGCTGAGATGGCGCACTCTGATTGGTCCCCGCGGTCGGCGTCTATGCGAAGCCCCTCGCGCAAAGGGCGAAAAGCGTCAGTTCGGAGGCCAGCGTGCGTGCTGTGAGGACGTGTAAAGAAAAAGGGAAATCAGCTCCGGCCTCTTGTTTTTTTTCTCTTCGGCCGACCAACTGCGCGGTTTTTGAAGTGTTGCAAAATGTAAAGAAAGAGATTCACGGCCAGAGGGCCAACTTCCTTTTAATTTCGATGATCACCATGTAAATTTTTTCCCTTTTTTTTTGGCCGTCTGCCTCGATTCGGCCATCATGCCGATGCGTCACCATCTGCCACCTTTGGATGTGAATTGGGCGTAAGGCCCCCACCCCCTGTGTTTTTCATTGGCTACGATGAAAATCAGCTACCGGATTTGACGTCTCGCACTACGATCACCTTTTTCCCAGACCGGGAGCCGCTAGTGTTGTCTGGAACGCGAAGTCCCCGACGCCTGATTGTGCCGTCCGGAATCCCTGACCAGTGGAGAGACCAAGATGCCGCCTCCGGGAGCCATCAGCGACCGACCGTCGGTTCCCTGAAACGCCGAGACCAGGCCTGCCATTGGATCCGTGGGTGAGATCTAACCGTTTACCCTTTTTTCTAACTTCCTTGCTTCCATTTCTCCACCACGAGCTGGATCAGCGACTTCATGCTTCAAGCTGTGCTAGAACTATCCTTTTTGTTCTTATAATGTTTAATGGGGGGGGATTTAATATCAAATGCTAAATTTTCTTTTTCTACTTGGTGTGCTATTGGTGTATAACTTCCAGTGACAATGTTTAATTTTCTTTTGTTAATATGATAAATGTAAATGCCATGTTAAATGCTGGTTTGGCCTATGCTAATCTCTGTGATTCTTTGCGTTGATCTGCACATCATTGTATTTTGCTGCACCCTTTGGTGTAAAAATTGCAAAGTTCCCTTTTTGGTTTTTTATTTCTTTATTTTGGCAATTGTTTAAACTAACCTGTTGGATTGTAAAGGTGGGGTTTCAAGTAATAGATAGGGATTTAGTGCGGGATTTTCATCAGATGCCTTGTGAGGCTAGGGAAAGGTGGGGACTTGTTTGCCCAATTTTCTTTTTTTTACTTTTTTTGATAGGATAATTTTTTTTTATGCTGCAGCAGAGCCTTTAACTTAAATTTTGGATCCAATCGAGCTACTTTTGTCATGACAACTTTATTATGCATTTTCTTTTATTTTATTTTTTTTTTCCTGTTAAATCTACAAGGGCTAATAATTGGGTAATTAAAGCATTCTAGTATTTTTTTGTCCTTGAGCAATTCTACCACGCGCTGTAAAACCCCTGCGCTGTGTTTACTTACTTTTCATTTCTTTTTCTGATGTCGCGAGGCCACAAGTTGTTTTCCTCTGTTATTGTTGAATAAAATATATTTTTTTTTTGGTGATCAAATGCAATGTCTCTGTGTTTATTTTACCACTTTTCTAACACACACTTCAGGCAAGGCTGAGATCATTGGGTTATTTTCTACACTATCGGTCACAACGCAATGGACAAAAATCTAAATTTTTTTTTTTTAAACTAAACTAAATTTTCACGGCAGTAGTAAGCAGAATACTACAATAATCCCCGGGGGTTCAGATGTAGGAATTAAGATTTCATCGTCCATTTCTTTGTCAGATATGTCTGAGTCTGTTGGTTCCAAATGTAGGATAGAGTCGTCAATAGGTGGCTGTGGAGGGATATGTTTTATTCTGGATTTATTATATTTTGTTCGGTATACAGAAGATTTTTTTATCTGAGGTCGGCTTGGGTTGAGACTTTCAGAAGTTTTCTTGGAAATGTTTTTTTGCAAGGCTATGGAAGATTTACTTTGAGTAGGAGTTGGGTGTTTAGCTATTGAAGTTGTTGAGAATGGGGTGGGTATGGATTGTGGTGGATCAGTTTGGATTGCTATTGATTTTGTTACTGCTGCATACGATAGACAAGGTTTAGGGGTACGGTTTTATACTATTTTACGGGCTTCAGGATAAGAGTCTTTGAGAGGCACGCAGGGACTGAATTTCTTTTTCGAATACCCATTTTGGGCATGACTTGGAATATGACGGATGTTCCTGTTTGCAGTTTACACATTTTGCAACTGCTGAGCAGGTGTCGCTGTCATGGCCATTGGCACCGCAGCGGGCGCAGGCCGGAGATCCACGACAGGACGTTTTTGTATGACCGAATCTTTGACAATGGAAGCAACGAATAGGATTTGGAATGTATGGTCTTACGGGACATAATAGATAGCCTGCTTTAATATGGGATGGAATAGTGGTGACTGAAAAGTTAAGACAATGTGTTTAGTGTTGATTGTTTGATTATTGCGCCTGAATAGTGATGCGACGGACAGCACATACACTTTCGTCTCTCAGATTTTCTAGTATTTCAGCTTCAGAGCAGTGTAAAAGTTCGGGTTCAGATATGACTCCTCTTGATGTGTTTAGGGAGGTATGAGGTGATACTGTAACAGATTTTAGCCCAAAGTCTTTGATTTTAAATATTTTTGAAGCTTGTCTATTGCTGGTAACTTCTACAAGAAGGTCTCCATATCTTAGTTTTTTTACTTTTTTCACTTCACCTACATTGGCTATGATACATTTGTGTATAAAAAATGGCGATGCTTCATGAAAGTTTCCTTCGACACTGTGTATGATGAAAAATCGAGCGTTTGTGTTAGACGGTTGCAAATCCATGTTGTCCTTGGTACTTGTTAGCATAGCGTTGGCGACTGAAGATGGATTGGGAGAGGAACAAAATTTCGAAGCCATGTTGAGAAAGAAGTGTTCGGACCCGGCCGCACCACCCACCACGGAGTCCTACGAGGGGATGTGCATTTGCACACTAGTGCTAGCCGGGTCTATACGCGCACAGTGCATCCCTGTAAGCAGCGTCCACCCTTAACGACGTGCCCAGCAGAAGACCGATTCCTTGATACCTAGCAGTTGAGTGAATCAGTAACACCAGCCGATTGATACACAGGGGAAAGCTGTGTACCTCCCATTTACCCGAAGCCGAGGCCAAAGTAATGTGTTGAGGTTGATCCCGTCCCAATGGAAATGCCATTCAGATGATTTCCCCTACGGGAACACCCCTCAATTACCAGGTTCCTCATTTCCGGGGACACGGGTCTCCACGCACGGCAAACACGTGGGTAGTTTTCCACCAGCAGAAGCTGACGGCACAGGGCGACCGTAGCTTCTAAGGCGGGGCCCTCACCTCCAAAGAGGAAACTACACTGAGGGGGAAAAGGAAGGAGACAGCTAAGAGGAGAGGAGGGTAGAACAAAGAGGAGCGAAAAATCGCTGGGGCCCCAGGATTGCAACACCCGTAAAGACCTAGAGTAGGTCTTCCCCCTCAGGGGATGTTATCAAGGGAGCGAGCGAGGTATATTGTTTTTGGCCATCACGTAAGCTATATAATGTCTACCGCCTGTGTAATCCATATGAGGAGGCGAGCGTGCGTAGCGGCGGGAGCTGGGACCATGGTCCTGCATATCTGACAGAATGCATGAATACCGCGTTTCGCGGCATTGAAGTTTTACACTCATGTCCATAAATTAAGGATAATTCAGAATCAAACAGAAATTGATCTCTAAAATAAAAATTCCACCTGTGGAATGATCACACACATCTTGAAGAAGAATATGCAAATTACAGGAAACCACCAGATGGCGTGGATGGTACGTCACAATGACGAGAGTGTAAGAGAGGGGTATACAAGGAATGGTGGCAAAGAAGTAAAATTTTTCACAAGCGCTGTGAAAGCCTTTTAGTGCAAAAACCACATAGTTATGGCACAAAGGAGGCATTAGGATGATGTTTTACGTGGCAGAATTATCAGACGACTGGAATGTGGACATACCCAGCTGGAAGTATCCGAGGAACTTGGAATCGCCCAGAGTGTTATCTCCAGGCTTTGGCAACGATTCCAAGATGATGGTAATGTGCGTAGACGTTACAGCACAGGTCGCCCCCGAGTTATAATGCCGAATGAGGACCGCTATTTGGCAGTTACTGCCAAAAGAAACAGACGGAGTACAGCATCAGACCTGTCTCTTCAGCTACCGGTACGACAGTTTCAAGGCAGACCGTGTACAGACGCTTAAGGCACATTGGTCTATATGCTCGTAGGCCTGTCAGATGTGTTCCACTTACCGCAACTCACTGTCGCCTGCGATTAACCTGGAGTAGAGAGCATGCATTGTGGACACCGCAACAGTGGTCTTGCTTGATGTTTTTCGACGAGTCCAGGTTTAGTTTGGAGTCTGATTCTCGCCGGACATTCATCTGGAGAGCGCCAGGTACCCGTTACCACCAAGAGAACACCATTGAAAGACACCGTTACGGTGGTGCAGGATGGCTCGTTTGGGGAGGAATTATTCTTGGTTCCAGAACTGACCTGCATGTTCAGAGTGTAACGATGACAGGCCACATCTATCGGGATGTCATTCTGGAACAACATGTACGTTTGTTTCGGGGCGCCATGGGTGCTGAATTTGTGTTTATGGATGACAATGCCCGTCCTCACCGTGCAAACATTGTAGACGAATGCCTTCAATCGGAGGATATCACCCGTATGCATTGTCGAGCATACTCACCGGACTTGAATCCAATAGAGCATGTGTGGGATATACTTGGCCGACGAATTGCAGCCTGCCAACCCTCTCCCACCTGTCTACTGGAACTTCGGAGTGCATTGCTTGATGAGTGGTGTAATATTCCCCAAGATCGGATTGATCATTTGATACTCAGCATGCCTAGGCGTTGTCAGACCTGTATTGCATCGTCCGGGAGACATACTCCGTATTAACCATCCTATTAACCATCCTTATACTGTTTTTTGTAAATAGGTTCTTTTTTTAAATTTGGTCAAGGGAGTAAAACTTGCAATTTTTATTAATTATGTCAAACATGTAGCATCTTTTTTGCTCTTTACTTTTTGTTTAATAAATAGACTTTACAAATAAGTCAAATTTGTTTTGCTTCTTTCTCTTTCTTTGCCTGAACTTCATTATCCTTAATTTATGGACATGAGTGTATTTTACAGTAAGTTTTGATAAATTTAATTATTTTTTATTTTAAAATCTATTATAAATGCTTTACTATTTACATAATTAAATACAGTAATTATCATAGAAGCTAGTTGTACTTAAAGACGAGTTCTTTTTTAATTGTACTGTGCAAAAATTAAAAAAGAACCTAACGAAAACTTATACGTTTGCAGGTTACAAACCAACTTTTTAAAAGGTAAATAAATAAAATATGTTTATTTTTTTCCATATTAAAAACAAAATTATTTATTTGTTATAAAGATTTTTTCTTTATTAACGAATGCTCTCTCTTTTTCCGATTCATTTTTCTGGCATCAGTTTCAAGATGTGCAGAGAATTCATTTGCATAAACTGTGGATTTATGCGCGCGTTCAAACGAGAGTGTCCGTTCAACTGCCCCATCCAGATCCAGTTTGCGGTATTATGCAACTACTGCACGCGGGCCGAAGGGGTCCAATTGGTCACAGTGAACCACGTCTTTCTCGACGGCTCTCAGGCATCTAAGAGTGCGGTGATGAAATGGAAGCAGGAATCGCTCGAACGACAGCCCGAGAAGAAGATTTTCTTGGGGAAGAACTTCGTACCGAGTCACCTGGACATCCAAAATGAGGATGTTGTGCTCGGCGACTTGTGGGTATGTATGGTTGCTGGAAGACCTGTTTTTGTACGAGTAACAGAATTCTTTCAAAAATATTTCAGAAGCCGGAATCAGGACATTCCAAACCGAACCCCTTATTTTTTTTCACTGTATTTTCCGTCTTTGTATCGTGGTTAAAAAAAAATTTATCATA
>JAWZYV010015531.1:0-84656 GCA_038373885.1 Cheiracanthium punctorium
TTATAGAACGAATCAGAACGGAAACCTGTACCTCAACACCTGTGCAAGGGCGTTGCTGCAGAAGGTGATTTGTTAAACGGCTCCGCCCTCAAACCTCAGAGTGTTAGTTAAATATTTGAATTGGAATGTCAAAGTGGATCCTGCATTTTAAAAATATGATATTTGTCGAAGATAATAAAGCATCACAAAAAAAGAAAGAGAGAATTATTTTGCGGAACGTGAATAAAATAATAAAAGATACCTTTGCTAACTCACAAAATGTAAAAATTGGGAATTATTAGCGGCAATGGTCTGTTCAGGAAATATCTGAATTTTGATTTTATTTAAATAATTTATAATTCTCCAGCTACTTCAGCAGTTCATCATTCACAATGTTTTATTCCATCTAAAATAAATTGGAAACCTATTGAAGGAGGAGCGCATACCTACTGAAGGAGGAGCGCAAATCTGTGTGACCTCCTCCGGCTACGCCCTCGTCAGTTTAAAGCGGATTGATATACCTAATAACACTGTTTAAAGTTAAATATCTCTATTTTACTTATTTTAAAGACAAATTCTCACAAATAAAGCATTTTGAAAAGTTAATAAAGGTTTTAATTTTAAAAATGTTAAAGACTGGAGAAAGTGATTTGGAAAAATGTTATTATTTAAGTTTTTAAAAAAGACCGGTTTTCGCAAGACTAATTAGATTTTAAAATTATTATTTTTACTTTCTTGTACAGAGTAGAAGGAAGTAATGGGATCGCGAAAAATTTCGGTAGCCAGATTTCGACGAAAAAAATCGATTTTGACAACCTCTAAATTTACTGTTAAGAATTTTTGCGATGCATCTCATCGTACGTATGCATGTACAGCTGCGGAAAAAAAACCGCCCACTTGCTCTTTATTTGGCAGTCGTTCGTTGTACAAGAAATTTTTATATACCATTCGTTTACAAATAACGTATACTTACTATTGACTTAATTTTCATAACCGGTAGTCTTCATATTTAATTCTGCATCAACTTCGCTTTGCTCAATGGCAACACTCTATTTTTTCTTTATTAAATGATAGGAAACCTTCAAATTACCCTTAATATAAATTTTCAACAGTTTTTTACGGTAATTTACGGAAATATTGCGAATTGTTTTTTGAGCGATTTTAAGGGACCTTCTGCAAATTGAAAAACGCTATCTGTAGGTTCCAAACTTTTTACCTTTCGTTAATTTATCTCGTGAGAGTTAAAAGAAATAAATATTATTTTTACCATTTCAAGGGAAACACTGTTTCTAGTTTAATGATTTTTGACTTGGGAATATCAGGAGTAGAAATTAGAACATTTAGTCATTGGTTCAAATGACCTCTGAGTCCATAACTTCTTTGGTTCATACACATGATTTAAAGGAAAAATGTAAAACTGCTAACGATTTTGAAAATCTTTCGAATTTTGAAATTGTTATTGAGTATTTGAATTTTCTCTTATACAAGTGAAATGTTGTCAGACTGTTCTCTGCTCTTCTGACTAAAAGCATAAATGTTACTCAGCTACGGTCGAACTTGAAGAATGGTTTGATGATTGAAAATTTATTTGCTTGAATTTCATGTAAAAAACGCAGTTACTTTTTTGCCGACCTAATGTTATCATTGTGTTTGTAACTGCACTTTCTTGATTTAATATCATCGTCTGCAGTGTGCAAATTCTGAGACATTTGACGGTATTTTAATTTATAGTCAGATGAATGCATACATTAGAAAAGTGAAACATGTTAATGCGGATCTATGTGAAATTATTTTTAAAAAGCAAATTACTTTCTTTTTATTTGAATACTAAAATTTCCTGTTTTCTAATGAGAAACTGTAATTTTAATAATACCCCGTTTGGGGGAAAATTCTTTTAAAAGAATCTGAAAATGATTTTAGGCACTTGTATTACGTTTTAAAGCAAGAATTTGACGACTATAACTATTTTCCTTTGAGATATAAAAGGAAATATGAAAAAAACGTCAAATAACTTTAGATCCCTTATTACCGTTTTGGGCGCTAATTCTATAAACCAAGAAATGATTTTTAGGCATTTATGTTTGCTAAATTTTAAAGCAAGAATTTTAAGGCTATATCTTTTCCCCATTGAGATATGAATGGAAATGTGAAAAGTACGTTTTGGCCCACCACCTCCGTTCGGATGCCAATTTTTAAAAATCGTCTTTTAAGTGACTCCTTCTGTACAAAAGGTATAAGATCCGAAAATTTCATATTTGAATCCCAGATATATTTTGCTGGGATTTGATCATCAGTCAGTCAGTTAGAACATCTTCTTTTATATATTAGGGATTTCCTTCTTTGCTACCATTAACTAACTTTTTGTCAAAAATAAAATTAACACTTACTTTCAATGAAAACAGCCCATATGTAAAATTCTGCACTTTGAATGACAGAAAACTGCACTTTGAAAAGATAGAAAAAGAACCACGGAATAAAATTTTCAATAAAATGTCTGTTTATTTATAAACTAGCTTCGTGCCCGTTCTTCGTAGGGTATAGGAAATGAAAAATTTCCTCATATGCGTAATTCAAATGAATTCCAGTGATGTGGAATCTAAAAAAATTGACTCTTAGGTTTGTGTCATGTGTACTAACCTAAGATCATTGCAATATAATGACACAAAAAAACTATGTCAGTGTCATTCGCCATCAAAAAAGTGAAAAGATTGACCGTTTGCAGTGAACTCCTCACTGTCAAAATGTCTTATTTCCACATCATACTGTTTTTTAGATTTACGCTTTAGCGATAAGTACCTCAGATACTACATGAAATGGACATTTTTAATTTTAAAATAACTGCGTACCCGTTCTTCATACGTGAAGAAGCGAATATTTTACTAAAATATGCTCAAAACTAATGTGATAAAACAGAATTTCATTTTAAAAAAGTTCGAGTAATCTCCTCTATTGAAACTACTGCGGAATATATTAACTCATATTAGAATACTTTTCATTTAGTTACTTGTAAAAGAACCGTCGAAAAAGGATGAACAGAACGCTTTTAATTTCGTGAAATATTTATCAACGTGGCATATTCTGATTTATTCATATAATCCTTACAAATCTACTAATACTACCTAATACGTAATATTAATAATATCTATCTTCGCTTCTCCCTCTTTAATGCTTAGATCGTTTCGAACAAATTGGACCTTTTTATTCAATCATGATTCTTTGCAATTTGCGCATTAGCATAAATAATAATCATTTCACATTATAGTTGTCATTAAGGAAGCATAATTCTTGTCAGATTGGAGTATTTAGCACAGCAAAACATTTCATCTCGCCGTGTTGGAAAATATCCAAGCGGTACCAATTTAAATATCCGACATAGCGAATTATTGTTCTGTCTCGTGATAAGCATAATGTAATCTCCAGGAGCGGAGCTATTTAGAATAACTTTAATTGCGACAGGGTGTTAGTGTTGCAGAGTTTACACATTTCACGCCCTTTTTAATTTATGATGACACTGTTTAACTGCTGTAAAAGAAGCCTGGGTAGTTGAGGGAGTTAATCTGGTTAATTTTCACAGTGGTTTTCAAACGGTTTTAGTATTGAAACTTACAACGACGCAGAAAAATTTTCTGCTTTACATAGGACCGTTATGGAGGAAGGTAATCCAACGTTAAAATAAAACTATACCCGCAACATGCATGTGTTAGGAAACATATATGGCTGCGGCATAATTAAATGCCAAAAATAAAAAATAGTAAACAGGAAAAATTTTAATATAATTCTCTTTCAAACGAACTTTGTAGCTATTAAAACGAAGAATATTTTCAGCTGCGTTAAAACATTAAAATTTTTAAATAAGCAACAGATTAGACTATTACTTAAAATGACATTCTTGAATTTCTTAGTTTATCGTATGTTTTAATCAAAATATCGCCTCCTTGTATTAAAGTAAAAGTGGGAATAAATTCTTATTATCGTGTCGTAATTTTTACGTATCTTAAAGCATTTGCCGTCACAAATGTAGATCCGAGTAGATCCTCACTTGCGATTTGAAAATACGGTGCTCCATTTAAAAGCTTATCGATAGGTTGAAAAAACACTTTTCTAATCCTTTCTGTGGGAACCCGACATAAATTATCGTGTCATGATTGATTTATATAATGGCGTAAGCAGTACGCGTTGAGGCTATAAAATTATAAACATTATGTTACATTTATATTCGTATAAAATTCCCTAATTTATATAATATTTTCGTTTTTATTTTAAAAGAAGGCGAAATGTCTGTTTTGTCATTTGACAAAATATCAAAAAGTTATTACGGATAGAATTAAGGATGCGACAGTTTTAAAATTATCTTACGAAAATTTTTGTCAAATGTCATCTTTAAATAAAAAATTCCTAAAAATCTGCAAACTATGCTACATTTTCAGAAAAAACTGTTTTTTAAAAAAAATTTCTCGTCTATCCGATGACGTAAATATCGTTTTGTTGCGAGCGTAATTACCGCCATTATTAAGAATTAGGTGAGAAAAAAAATGCGAAAAATCTCATAAAACATAAATAAAAAAATTTCTAGGCCGAATTTTGAAAAAAAAATCGCTTCGAGGTGCACAACTTCATGCTTCCTGTGTACCAAATTTGGTGTTTCTACGTGTAACCGTTTGCCCGTAACACAGGCAACACCCACACCCACAGACAGACATCTTCTTTTATAATAAGTAGAGAAATACAAATTTAAAAAAATCTGTAAGGTACTAGAAAATGTTTTCATCATCTGAAATCAGCACATTTTTACTTCCTTGTACGTAGTATAAGGAAGTAATGTGATACCGAAAAATTTTGGGGGCCAAATTTCGACAAAAAAAACCGATTTTGACTACCTCTAAATTTAATTTTAAGAATTTTTTCGATGCATCTCATCGTAGGCTAGCATGCACGATCATATTAACGCGTCTGCAATGCATTTTGACCAGCGGCGAGTCTATTGTGGTCAGTTTTTCCATGCCGTCTGTACGTACGTACGTATGTTCGTACGTACGTACGTACGTACGTATGTATGTAACTCGCATATCTCAAAAACTATTGGTCGTAAAATGTTGAGATTTGATATTTAGGATTGTTCTATGATCTAGTTGTGCACCTCCCCTTTTGGTGGCAATCGAATGGATAGTTTATGTACAGGACCGCCCAAAAGATTCGAAATACATTACGCTCTATGGGCCGAAATTCATTAAACTCGCCTAACTCAAAAGCTATTAGGCGTAGAATGTCGAAACTTCATATTTTGGATAGTTGTAACATCTAGTTGTGCACCTCACCTATTGGTTCCATTCGACTGGATAGTTTATCTACAGGATCGCCCAAAACATTCGAAATACATTACGCTCAATGGGCCGAAATTCATTAAACTCGCATATCTCAAAAACTATTAGGCGTAGAATGTTGAAACTTTATATTTAGGATTGTTGTAACATCTAGTTGTGCACCTCCCCTTTCGGTTCCATTCGACTGGATAGTTTATCTACAGAACCACCTAAAAGATTCGAAATACATTACGCTCTATGGGCCGACATTCATCAAAGCGTTTTTTAAGGTTTTGGGCTATTTCAAACGACTCAGGAGTGATATATGCTGTAAAGAGTTAGAAAATGAATTTCTCCATTAAAAAAAGTGTCTATCATTTACAGTTCTGCTACAGGAACACTCGAAAGATTTCCAATATATTACGGTCAATGGCAATTTTAGGGGCATTCATCCATTTCAAGCACAATACCGTCCTACCACATAAGTTAGGTAATGGTCCGACCACGGTCACGTGCCTCCCTCAAGAACTATGCCAAAAGTCGCCAAGCTTGGCGACTTTTGGTGTACGTGTGTGCATATTTAACTCTCAAATCTCAAAAACTATTATGAAATTTCATATATAAGATTGTTGTAACATCTAGTTGTGCATCTCGATTTTTGGTTCCAATCTGCTGGAGTTTCTTTACAGGACCACCAAAAAGAATTTCAGTACTTTAATGTCTATGGACATCTTCAATATAATACAATTGTAGTCAGTCATTGTTTGGTACATGCCCAAAATCTCGCCGTCTGTCCTCGACCTTCGCGAGTTTTGCCGAAATGTCGCCAAATTTGGCGATAGTCAGTCATTTGGTCCATGCCCAAAGTATCGCCATTTGTCATCGTTCTTGGCGAGTTTTGGCGAAATATCGCCAAATTTGGCGATAATCTGTCATTGTTGGTCCATGCTTAAAATCTCGCCAAATGTCGTCGACATTGACGAGTTTCGCCGAAATATCGCCAAATTTGGCGCCAAAAATTATTTCATATTTTGTATAACTCTAAAACTTTAACCCGTACAATTTTGAACTTTTGTATTTAGAACTATATTATAATATCTAACTGTTTTCAATATCTTTTTTGACAGCAATCGACTGGGAATTTATTTACAGGGTGAGCCAAATGACTTTAAATACATTAAGGTGTATGGATGCATTCAATTCATTGAAAGTCAGAGGTCAATGACTACTTTGGCTATCCCCAAAATCTCGCAAACTATCTCAAGTTTGTCGGCTTTTGGTGAAATATCGCCAAATAAAGTGTCAGAAGGAAATCATTCAAATTGAACTCAGCTTGGCGATATCGAAATATTTGGCTAGAAATCGCTATACCTTACTATTATTGATATTTTATCTCTTTCAAACAAATAAGTTTAGAGGAAGTGCGTAAAAAACATTTTTGAATTAATAGACGTGCAAGGAAGTCATGTGTTGGACACATCAGATTTTTGTAAAATATACCCGAATATTTTTCTGCTGCGATAGGAAAAATATAAAGTAAGTATATATCGAGCATACAGCGTCTCCATATTTTTTCTGAGTCTCTAAATTCCGTTACACAGCGATCACTTCAGAAGTGATGCAATGTGATGTATTGTACATAAAAATCCAAATAAACCAAGTATGTCAGTCGCTATGTACGAAAAATAAATGGAAAACCTCGTACTCAAAAAAGCTTTCTTCGCAAATCACAGAGATAGAATCAGTATTGTTTATTACTGGATTTTTCTTCAGTTTAGTTTTTTCAGTTTTTTCTCCCCTCTCCGTGGTTTTGTTCGACTTTTCTTTGCCCCTTGTGGCAACATCTTGCTTGTTTTTCTCTTTTCAGTTCCCTGTGTTCTTTACGACGAAGGGCTTGGACTGAAGAAGTTCAAAACAATTTTTGAACGAAACGCGTATTTTTTTTTATAAAAAAAAATATATCAGGTCAGATATGTTGACGATACTTTCGTTCTAGTGGATTCCAATTGTGATATTTCTAATTTACTTTTGATCGTTAATTCTGTTGATCCGTGTATCCAATTTACTCTAGAAGAGGAGTGCAACAATTTTTTACCTTTTTTGGATGTTCTTGTTTCTAGGAATCCTGACGGTTTCTCTACTTCTGTTTTCCGCAAACCCTTTTCTATATCTTTACCTCCTCATGCCCTATCTAATCATCCTTACCAGCAAAAACTTTCTGATTTTTACACTTATGTGTTTCGTGCTATCAAAATTTGCTCTGATTCTTCTTCTCTTAATAATGAAATTAGTTACTTAAAATCCTTAGCTGTTTCTCGTGGTTTTAGTCCCTCTATTATTGATAAAGCTGTTTCTAAATTTAATAAGCCTAATACTTCTACTAATACTATTAATTTTCACAACGAATTAATTGTACTACCTTTCTTTTCACCTTTATGCTACAAAATTTCTAAACTTCTCAAAAATTTCGGTTTCAAAGTCATTTTTAAACCTGTTAATAAACTTAAATTTTCTTCCCTTAAAGATCCTATTCCTACTGAGAACCGTTGGGGTGTTTATTATATTCCTTGTGAATCTTGTGATTTGGGCTATATTGGTCAGACCAGAAGAGCTCTCAAATTTAGGCTCAAAGAGCATGAGAGATATGTCTCTAAGCACGAACTTTCCAAATCTTCTATTGCCTCACATTGTTGGAATTCTAATCATCGATTTCAGTTTTCTAAGGCTAAGATTTTGTGCACTCCTCAGTCTTTATCCCATCTGGATTTTTTGGAAGGTTTTTCCATTACCCAGCACTTAGATCGTCTTGTGAACGATGGTTCTTCCGTTTCTTTCGTTCATTCTGCTTGGAAGTTGCTGTTGTAAGGTTCTTTTCACTTTCTTCGTCTACCCCCCCCTTTTTTTCCCCTGTTTCTTTAATGTGTATGTACGTGTGTTACTGTCTTTCTTTTCCGTTTTTATTAAAAAAAAAAGAAATTATATATATATTTATTGTGCTGTCCTGTTCGTGGTTTTTATTAAAAAAAAAAAAAAAAAACGTGTGCTATTTGTTTTTTGTTCTGTTTTCTCTTTTTTGTGTGTGTGTTTGTACTTGTGTGTTCCCTTTTTTATTATTTTTCTTTATTCCTTTTTTATTTCTGTATTTTTTGTGCTTCTTTCCTTTCCTTTTTATCCCCCTTATTTAATTTTTTTTTCTCCCCTCTCCGTGGTTTTGTTCGACTTTTCTTTGCCCCTTGTGGCAACATCTTGCTTGTTTTTCTCTTTTCAGTTCCCTGTGTTCTTTACGACGAAGGGCTTGGACTGAAGAAGTTCAAAACAATTTTTGAACGAAACGCGTATTTTTTTTTATCCTCTTTCCTTTTACTTCTTATGTGTGTTTCTTACAAAGTTTTTTAATTACTTTATCGTTTAACACCAGTATTTTTAGTGTTTTTTCAGTCGCTTCTTTTATTATTTTTCTTTTTCTAAGTGGTGTTTCATTTGCAAAAATTACATGTGAAAAAAAAGTTTTCCACAAAAACTCATATTTATAACAATGAACAGGATTACCCTTTTTTTTTCTGCAAACAGAAATACAGAAATTTACGGAGGCTGCTTCGTTCAGCCAATCGAATTACAGTTTCAGACATGACTTTCAAAAGTATACGCAATCGAGATATTATACCCTCTCAAAGTAGTATTCCACTGTAAATAAAATTTCCGACGAAATTTTATTTACAGTGCTTCGTTTGTTTGCTTTGTGGTTATAAGTAAAAGCTACACGAGAGGGCTATGTGTATATATCTTATAAATAAAAATGAAATTCTGTTTGTTTGTTTGTTTGTGGATTTGATTCGTATACAAATCCACAAAAATGGACCTATCGGCCTGAAATTTAGCACAGATATGTAAAATAATATTGAATAAATCATAGTCCACTTTAAAACTTTGAAAGTTCACCCGTTCCCAGAATTTAAGAGATTTTTTTATGCTCTTCACGCAAAAATCTTTCCGTAATTGTAACCCCTGTAGTGAAAAAAGTGTGAAATAAGGATCGTGGTTGCCATGTGTGGCGATTTTGCCGAATAAAATGTCGTTCGTATACAAATCCACAAAAATGGACCTATCGGCCTGAAATTTAGCACAGATATGTAAAATAATATAGAATAAATCGTAGTCCACTTTAAAACTTTGAAAGTCCACCCGTTCCCGGAATTTAAGAGATTTTTTATGCTCTTCACGCAAAAATATTTCCGGAATTGTAACCCCTGTAGTGAAAAAAGTGTGAAATAAGGATCGTGGTTGCCATGTGTGGCGATTTTGCCGAATAAAATGTCGTTCGTATACAAATCCACAAAAATGGACCTATCGGCCTGAAATTTTGCACATATATGTAAAATAATATAGAATAAATCATAGTCCACACTTTAAAACTTTGAAAGTCCACCCGTTCCGTAAGGATCGTGGTTGCCATGTGTGGCGATTTTGCCGAATAAAATGTTTTAAATTCTCAAAGTAAAAATAAAAGGATAATAATGATTTTTTTTTTGTTTGTTTATATTCGTAAGGTTATTTTTTTTTTAATTATAATATCGTATGCATGGGAAATCAGAGCAGGAATGTAATGCTTTACACGCAAAACAATAAGAATTGAAGATTTCCGAGGCTAATGTGTAAAATTTTTTAGTTTGGCGAAAAAATAAAATGGCTCAAATGCGATTTTGTGAAAGTGAGTTCTAGCGGTTTGCACAGTTTTCGGCTTGGCGCAATTTATTGAGAGCTTAAGGAAATAGATTTTTGAAAACAAGTGCAAAGGTTTTATTAGAATACAGCGTTAAATTTTAATGATCCGTGAAGAAATAATGCAGTTATTAAGGGATTTCAAGCGATCTAACTTCAGAATTCTCGCCAATTGAGTACATTGATTTAAGTTGGGGGAATTCCGCCAAATTTCAGAAAATTGAAATCTTCTCATTTAGTACATCGGAGTAACGATGAATAAAACACATTATAGTTGATAATTAAAAAAAAAATCGGCTGTATTAAGGGATTGCAATTTTCAAATAAATGCGTGCTACTCTTTGGCCGTCGAACCATTTCCCATATTGATTGCTGCTAAGTCAATGCTTCGAATGATTCCCTGAAAAAACTCTTGCAAAATGGCGTATGTTGGCACTTTGGCGAGGCTTAGATTTGAAACTGGATTTTATTTGAGACTGGTATATATAATAACACTGGTTATAGATAAAAATGAATGTTGGTATGTGCTTATGAGGTTGAAAAACTCCAGCACCGTTGAGCACCGTTGCACGATGAAATTTGGTTCACCTAAGTCTTTTATGATGGAGAAGGTTTTTATGCTATCCGTTTTCCTTAACTTGCCACTTGGTGCCGCAGCACAACGTTGAATTCTATTCCATTTAGCCGTTTGCTATGCGACAATCGTCCAACCGATTTCGATGAAATTTGGTACACGCGAATATTAGAACACGGAGAAAATTTTACACTATCCATTTTGCTGTAACTTGCCGCTAAATGGCGCTGCAAAGCCTCAACTTTTATACCGTTCGACCGTTCGGCATAAAATTTTTTATACTTACACATTTGAGCACTAAGAATATATTCTAACTGCGTTCCTTTTGATGTTACTCACCACTAGATGACACTGCAATACATTATTATTTTAACTTGCCACTAGATGACGCTGCAGCAGGCCAAATTCTTGACCATTCAAACGGTCGCTATGAAAATCGCTATTTGAACAATGAGAATATTTTGGCGTTATCCATTTTGCTGTAACTCGCCACTTGACGGCGCTGTAGCAAATCATTACTTTAATTAACTACTAGATGGCCCTGCAGTGTATCACTTCTTGACTGTGCAAATGATCGTTATGAAAATTGGTATACATAGATAGTTGAACACGGTCGCTATGAAAATCAGTATACATAGCTATTTGAACAATGAGAATATTTTGGCGTTATCCATTTTGCTATAACTCGCCACTTGACGGCGCTGTAGCAAATCATTACTTTATTGAACCACTAGATGGCCCTGCAGTGTATCACTTCTTGACTGTGCAAATAATCGCTATGAAAATAGGTATACATAGATATTTGAACACGGGGAAGAGTTTGGCGCTATCCATTTTCCTATAACTTGCCACTAGATGTCGCGTCAACACATGAACTTCAGGACTGTCCAGCCGATAGTCATGAAAATTCGTATACATCGATATCTGAATGCGAAAAATATTTTCGCCGTATCCGTTTTGCTAAAACTCGCCACTAGATTGCGCTACGCCGCATGGCCTTCTGCACCGTACAAACGATTGCCTTGCGATTCGGTATGCATGATTATTGGACACAATATAACGCGATATCCACTTTGCTGTATCTGTTTATTACAATGAATAGTAATCACCACAAATCGTAATATCAAAAAGGCCATTCTTTCCCGTGCGAAGAACGGGTACTTCAGCTAGTATATATATATATATATTTATATATATATATATATAATTATTGTCTTTAATGATGGGAAACGTTAACCCTTTTGGGTCGGACCTTCCCCCCCCCCCCCCCGCACTGTAAATTTTATCTAAGCAAGTATGATTTTTCCTTTTTTAAATTGAAAAAGGAAAAAAAAAGAAAAGAAAACCGACTTCATCACACCAATGGCAGCTTTCAATTCTGTAGCGATTTGCAATTGATAAGATAAATGAAAACACGGATAGTAGATTTGCGAATGCACATAATCAATAATCATTTATCCTTAACCCTTTAACGCGCAGTGTTCCCGCTCTGGGAACACCAAACTCTGACGTTTAGACTGTTGCCAGTCAAGAAGAATAGTTTGATTTCTATAAAAATAGTTGTGGTTGACATAGCTCCACGAGAATCCTTTGTCTTTTAGCACGTCATTTCCCGTAACAAAATTGTCACTATTATTTTTAACAGCACTGTCATCTGCTGAAAAATGGAAGAATGCGAGGACAGCTGGATAGATTGCCCAATGCTGAAAAAAGGGCAGCCGTTGCCATCGCTCGACTTAACTACCAGCGAGATATGCCGCACAGCGAGCTGTCGTCAAAAAAGGGTCTCTAGATCTGTGGCACGCGATGAACGTTTCGATCGTCCGCCATCTTGCTGGTAGTTAAGTCGAGCGATGGCAACGGCTGCCCTTTTTTCAGCATTGAGAATGGGTTGCCCCTCAAAGGGTTAAGGTGGCTATTGTAACAGCTTTCCTTATATTCTTATGAATAATTCTAGGGAGTTTGACGTACTTAGTGCTTCGAAATATTTGATCTTGCCGTCTGGCAAATATCCAAAGTGTGCCAATATTCCCATTGTAAAATAGTAGGGTTTGGCAGTTTCTCGTCAAATTAGATATCGGCAAGCTGAGTTCAGTTTTGGAAACTTATTTTTTTGACGCCAAACTTAGCAATAAATCCCCAAAATGGGCCACCTTGGTGACTTTTGACATATTTCGACCATCGCCGTTCATGGCAATCCTTTAAGCAATTTTTTAAAACCATGTTTTTTCCCGATTTTTGGAATAATATCATCAGAACATGATCAAATCAAAATGGCACCACACCTAAGCTCTCCCTTTTCCAGTATAAAGTATATATAAAATCGGAAATTGTTCGACGTGACGTGGTAAAAAAATATTGCCATTTTAGATAAGTGGGCAATGTGAATTGTAAAAATGTTCAAAATATGTTAACAAAAGAGACTTAGTTAAAAGAAAAGTTCTCTTTAATTTTTAGAACGTAACACTTTTTAAGTTTGCATACGAACCCTGTACAAAAAAAATTCCCAGTTAGTAAAGTGTGCTCCATGCGCTGTTGATGATGTTGATGTGTAAAGCTTGAGCCTTTCATCTTAAAGCGTCTCAGAGATGTATCTTTAAACAAAAATGGTATGGGGCTGTACTTGAATTTGAATGTAAACGTTTATTCCTAGAGTATAAACAATTATTTTCTGTCATAATTTTTGCACGAACTCTAAAACGCGATCACCTGAAATTTTTTTTTTCCTTCTAGAGCCTTTGAAAAATGAAGTCAGCATATATTTTATCTTCATATCTCTGACACTTTTTAGGATAGAAATCTCAAATTTTGTATATCGCCTCAATAGCGTATGGGGCACATTTTATTAATTAGGAATATTTTTTGTAAAGGGGTCGTATACAAATTTAAAACCTCTGTCACTGCTTGAAAATTAACGAGAGGATTTTTTTCCTAACGTGGTCTTTTCCCTACCTTATTAAGAAAGGTTTTTCAATTTACATTGCTCATTTATCTCTAAAGGATAAAGAATTAAAGAGCGTTACCATCTTTTTGCGACACACTGTATATATATATATATATATATATATATATGTACACGTCGCTCCTCTATTTTTTAAGTCAGTAAAAATCCTCTTTTGATTAAACATATTTAAAATTTACGTTTGATATGGTTTTTAAATAGAGTAACCACGATATCTCAAGCCCCGGTATCTCGAAAACCGCATTTCGAATAAATGTATTTTCCCTTACAAACTGACCCCCCTTTTTATTTCACCTCGTTATCTCGAAAACTCGATATCCCGATTTTTTTCGGCGTCCCTTTGACTTCGAGTTATCGAGATGTCATACTGTATTCGACATCAGTCGAAAGTAGGCACAGGGGCACCCAAACTGTTTCCGATCTTTTACGGTCTATTGGCAGAAGTAGTAAGGCAAAATAAAATTCATATTTATTATTGAAGTGTATAACTACATATTAAATGTTAAGCATTGTATTACTATGCAGGGATATACACAATATTTCCGATGTTTTCAGGTCTTGTCTTTATAGCATAATGTATATAGTATAACAGAGTGTAAGTCAGGGGAATTGTGGAGTTATAACGATGGTGTAAAGGCCTGATGCCTGATTCGAAGGAGTTCTCTGTTAATACAATTACGTATATGCTTTATTTAAATAAATACATTGCAATTCCTTTCTTCTAGTTTCATGAAATTCCCTTAACTATTTATGTTGAACCCGGCTCTGCTTCTACTGTGGCTATGCAAAAATGTGGAAACTACAATTTAAGCCTATAATTAATAATTTAAAATAATTTTTTTTCCAATGACCGGGGCAGCTACCGGTTATAAGCTTGACCGCAACGAAGGCTGGAAAAGTTGATTTCATAATGTGGGCGACTAGTAGGCAGGCCAACGCTGCGGCTATAAGTGGTCTCCTAATTTCAGACCAATTCCAGATGAGAGACCTCGCACCTGGATTGGCACCTACAGAGGTATGATTTCAGAATGGAGACAACTGGAGTTACGGCCGATTCCACACGCATCAGCTCTCTTTAGTGTACTACAAGGTCCTGCAGCATTCCAACCGAGAGAGGTCGCCACCTTCCCAATCGCTGACCAAAATTGGAGTTGCTCCACTTTCGGTGTTCTAATTCAGAGTAGCAGAAGATATTCAATTAGTTAATTAACTAGTGGATTACAAGAGTGCGATAGGATCTATTTTTTATTTTTTATTTATAATAGAAGAGATAAAATGCACAATTTTCTGTCGTATAAGACATTATGCATATAAATGAAGTTTTTGTGATATACAAAGGAAAAATACTACTATTACTCAGACTACGTATGAGTTTAAAATAATTGGCGGATTCGTCATTGGTAGAGTCATTAAGCAATCCTTAATTATTATAAATTTTACGGTAAAATTAGGAGATATGCTCAATTTAACAAATAAAAAGAATTTTAGCCTACTTTAATGCATAATTTTAGCCTACCTGTGGGACGCGACCCCCAAGGGGGGCGCAGAGCGTTTACAGGGGGGGGCGCGAGAAAAACCAAAGAGCAAGTAGTGATGCATATTTTTAAAAATATCATCTTATTTATTCTCATTTTTACTCAAAAATATATCCATTTTCGCTTAAAATGTTCACTTTACTGATGATATTATTTTGTAGAAAATACGACTAAATGTTCATTGTTAAAGATTACAAAACAGAATGTATGCTGAAAAATGTGAGGGGAGGGGCGCCACCGTAAGTTAGCCTGTGTTGGGGGGGGCGACGTTAAAAGTTTGAGAACCGCTGCTTTAATGCATGATTTCATTTAATTTCATTGATTTTATCATTTACTTTAATACAAACTGCAATGTAATATTAACTGTTTAACTCTATTTATTTTCCCATACTGTATTGTGCAACATAACAGTGCAGTTAAACATTTAAATCCACATTTTGAAAATGCAGTCCCACATAACTGTATTATTTAGCATTTACTCGCATAACTTTGATACTACTTAGTTGGCCGTCCAACTTATCTATCTAACTTCTAAATTACTGTCAAGAAATGTCCCATTGAATGCATATAGAAAATAACTAAATTAATCACCGAAACAGTCGAATTAAATTTGTTCAAGAAAGAAACTCACCTTTTTTGAGGTTAATTTAAGGCCTTCTTCTTATTCGAGCTGAATTCTGTATAAGTCTGCAAATGCGTTAGTGAATGGATTAACTTACTGGATGGGAGCAAATGAGTCTCTCCACAAAAATCAACAGTTTGCTGTCGTTGTCAGCGATTATTCTGAAACAATTAGGGGGGGCACGTGACGGGAAACTCGATCTGGACCGCCTGACCGCCCTTTTACCTCTACTAAATCGTAGGTGCGGCGATGTGGGCTCGCATTCCGTAGAGAGAGAGTATGTATGCAAAAGCCGTGATTGGAATGAGATCTTCACATGATTGCACGAGCTTCGAATAAATCATTCATGTTTAATACGATGCCTGCGAGATCGGTTGTCATCGGTTTCGTAACACTATTTTTTAATTTTTATTTATTAGTTTAGTTTTTATTTTTTGAAATCTATTTATGACTTCAGTATCCATAATTACATATTTATTACAAAGGGGGGTGGGGGCAAGGAATAAAAGTGAAATGCCTATCAGTTAAAGTCTGCAGTGTATGAAAACAGAAAATAGGTTTTCAGAAACAGTTTTGATATGTGCCACAAATGTCGACTTTTCATTCTTTGGCGTGCATTATCTATTATGCATGGGCATAATGGATAATCGTTTCTCGTAAGGGTTGCCATTAAAATTGTTCTCCATATCTTCTTATACATAATCCTTTACAGATTGGTGTATATGGCACCGTGAAATATTTCATCTCACCGTGGTGGCAAATATCCAAGCTGTGCCTGTCATCTAAGTTTTTAATCTCATCTCCAGTTGGGGAGAGACAAGGGGGCTTCAACACCTTCCCTAAGAAAAAGGCATTTCTTAGGGGGTCACATTTAGCTTCACTAAACATTTTGTTTTAGTTTAAAAAGATCTTTTTATAAATTAGTTCCTCCCAAAAAAATTTGCATTGCTTTACCGTAAAATTTTGCATTATTTTACATTTTACTTAAATGCAAAATAAAATTAGGCTTTCCTTAAAAATTAACCTCACCTCAAAAATATTCTGTAACGGTCACTTTTAAATCTCGAAGAAAAAAAAAATAAAGTAAGGAATAACATTCAATTCGAAAGAAGATTAAGTTATTATGTTTCAGATATGTAAAGCTATCTTCCAAATACTGAATTTACTTTAGAATCCAAAATTTAAAGACTTAAAAGATTACAGATTTATTGTGAAAGATTTCCGATTCTTTTTGCTTCATAAAATAGGGCATAAATAAAAGTTATTAGAATTAGTGATGTTTTTAGGAACCGTTATCAAATTTAAAGGAAGATTAAGTAAGAAAAACTATTTAGCATTTTAAATTAATTCATGCCTTTCTTAATATTTTAACTCTTTTAGATCAGACTTTAATTCTGTGAGCAAAAACAAAAGTAATTACCGTATTAAAATATCATAACAGGGTGCTAATAAACACGTAAAAGTAAAAAATTGAGAAAAATCTAATTATTTAAGAAAATAGGTAAGTGTCCATTCAGGGTAAGGACAACCGGTCTATGAGGTTGCATAAGTCAAACATTCAGCATGTGAACTTCCCTCACGATTTTTTTTTCTAAATATCAATTTCTTTACGTAACAAAGCTAGATAACAAACACGATTATCACAAAAAAAATTTTATAAGTTAACTAGCTGACCCGGCAAACGTTGTTTTGCCATATAAAATTATTCCTAGGATTATTTTAGTAGAAAGAAATGACTAACTTATTGTAAGTTTGTGAGGATGTGGTATATGAGTTGAAGAGGCACGGAGCTCTGTGAACGATGCTGGAATATAAAAATAACACAATACCAAACATTTATATTTTTAATTCATTGTAATTTATTCTTTAAATTTATATATATCGCTAATTACAATAATTTTACAAAAAAAAAAAAAAAAAAAAAAAGAATCAATCTCTTAACGGAATAGAGTGTACAATATTTTTTGTTACCCCACCTTTAGCTAACACAAACAAACTGGATGGTTTGCCCACTGGAGAGCATGCCACGTATAATTGTCCGTGTGAAAAACATGGTGTGCTCAAATCTAAGCCACAAACAGACATAGTTTGGCCTTGAGACTTATTGATAGTCATTGCAAATGCCAATCTTATTGGAAATTGAAGACGTTTAAATTGAATTGGCACATCCGTGGGTATAATAGGGATCCGTGGTAGTAATATATTTTCAAATCGAAATTTGCCATTTAAAATGACGGCTTCGACAACATTTTTCATTAGTTTTTTAATAACTAATCGCGTGCCGTTACACAGCCGTGGTGGGTTCAAATTACGAAGCAAAATAACCGGAGATCCAACCTTCAGTTGTAAGTTATGCGGCGGCATGCCTGGTAAATCTAATGAGTTTAAAAACTCTGCTGGATAATTCACACCTTCGGTGGCATCGCAAACTGTATCAATAGATTTGTATGACACTAACTCCCCTGGCAATAAATGTTGTATTTTAAGATTCAGTTCGTTGACGTCTCCATTTTTTGCTGCTAAAATTGCTCTTTCTGCCAGCCACTCATGATTAATATATTGTGTATGTACATCGGGAAATATCTGGTCAATGAGAGCATCTTGCGAATCAGTAATTGTGCAGAAATCGGCCGGTAATTTTATGCATCCAGTTTCATCTACAGTAACTTTTCCATCGCCGATATTTAACAGCTGTTTTGAGAATGCCTCAGCGGATAGATCTCGAAGTATTTGAACGCGCATATTTACTTTCAGTTGTAATTTTTCAACATTACGCCACAGTGGCGATGATTTTAAGCAGGCGTTGATTTCATCAGCATACGTTGAACGTGGGATGACGGGAAGTGTTTGTCTAAAATCTCCTGAAAGGAGTACCAGAGTGCCGCCAAATAGTTTGTCCTTGTTTTTAAGATCTTTCATTGTCCTGTTCAACGCCTCAAGCGAATGTTTGTGTGCCATAGTGCATTCATCCCAGATGATAATTTTACACTGTTTCAGCACTGTGGCCATGGGCGATTGTTTTTTTATGTTGCGCACTGCATCTGGGTTATTTTGAATATTTAGTGGTAGCTTAAATACTGAATGAGCTGTTCTGCCTCCATCCAATAAAGTTGCCGCAATACCAGACGATGCAACGGCCAATGCGATGCCATTGTTCGATCGTATTTCGGCTAGGATTAGCGAAATAAGGAATGTTTTGCCAGTTCCACCTGGTGCATCCAAAAAAAATCTGATGTGTCCAACACATAACTTCCTTGCACGTCCATTAGATCAAAAATATTTTCGATGCACTTCCTCTAAATTTATTTGTTTGAAAGAGATAAAATATCAATAATAGTAAGGTTTAACGATTTCTAGCCAAATATTTCGATATCGCCAAGCTGAGTTCAATTTGAAAGATTTCCTTCTGACACTTTATTTGGCGATATTTCACCAAAAGCCGACAAACTTGAGATAGTCAGCGAGATTTTGGGGATAGCCAAAGTAGTCATTGACCACAGACTTTCAATGAATTGAATGCATCTATACACCTCAATGTATTCAAAGTCATTTGGCTCACCATGTAAATAAATTCTCAGTCGATTGCTGTCAAAAAAGATATTGAAAACAGTTAGATATTACAATAGTTCTAAATACAAAGTTAAAAAATCTACGGGTTAAAGTTTTAGAGTTATACAAAATAGGAAATAATTTTTGGCGCCAAATTTGGCGATATTTCGGCGAAACTCGTCAATGTCGACGACATTTGGCGAGATTTTAAGCATGAACCAAACAATGACAGATTATCGCCAAATTTGGCGATATTTCCGCCAAAACTCGCCAAGAACGATAACAAATGGCGATACTTTGGGCATGGACCAAATGACTGACTATCGCCAAATTTGGCGATATTTCGCCAAAACTCGCCAAGGTCGAGGACAGACGGCGAGATTTTGGGCATGTACCAAACAATGACTGTCTACAGTTGTATTATATTGAAGATGTCCATAGACATTAAGGTACTGAAATTCTTTTCGGTGGTCCTGTAAATAAACTCTCCAGTAGATTGGAACCAAAAATCGAGATGCACAACTAGATGTTACAACATTCTTATATATGAAATTTCATAATAGTTTTTGAGATTTGAGAGTTAAATATGCACACACATACACCAAAAGTCGCCAAGCTTGGCGACTTTTGACATAGTTCTTGAGGGAGGCACGTGACCGTGGACGGACCATTACCTAACTTATGTGGTAGGACGGTATTGTGCTTGAAATGGATGAATGCCCCTAAAATTGCTATTGACCGTAATGTATTGGAAATCTTTTGAGTGTTCCTGTAGCAGAACTGTAAATGATAGACACTTTTTTTAATGGAGAAATTCATTTTCTAACTCTTTAGAGAATATATCACTTCTGAGTCGTTTGAAATAGCCCAATACCTCTAAAAAACACTTTGATGAATTTCGGCCCATAGAGCGTAATGTATTTCGAATCTTTTGGGCGGTCCTGTAGATAAACTATTCAGTCGAATGGAACCGAAAGGGAAGGTGCACAACTAGATGTTACAACAATCCTAAATATAAAGTTTCAACATTCAACGCCTAACAGTTTTTGAGATATGCGAGTTTAATGAATTTCGGCCCATTGAGTGTAATGTATTTCGAATGTTTTGGGCAGTCCTGTAGATAAACTATCCAGTCGAATGGAACCAAAAGGGGAGGTGCACAACTAGATGTTACAACTATCCAAAATATGAAGTTTCGACATTCTACGCCTAATAGCTTTTGAGTTAGGCGAGTTTAATGAATTTCGGCCCATAGAGCGTAATGTATTTCGAATCTTTTGGGCGGTCCTGTACATAAACTATCCATTCGATTGCCACCAAAAGGGGAGGTGCACAACTAGATCATAGAACAATCCTAAACATCAAATCTCAACATTCTACGACCATTAGTTTTTGAGATATGCGAGTTACATACATACGTACGTACGTACGTACGTACATACGTACGTACGTACGTACAGACGGCATGGAAAAACTGGCCACAGTAGACTCGCCACTGGTCAAAATGAGTTGCAGACGCGTTAATATGATCGTGCATGCTAGCCTACGATGAGATGCATCGAAAAAAAATTTTTAATTAAATTTAGAGGTAGTCAAAATCGGTTTTTTCGTCGAAATTTGGCCCCCAAAATTTTTCGGGATCACATTACTTCCTTATACTACGTACAAGGAAGTAAAAAGAATCCACCTTGCCCTGCCGAAACTGCGAGCATAATGCGATCGTAAATGCTTCTTTGTTCCTCATTCATTAATGGGATATTGCGAGTAACAATCGCTGCCATTTCTGCAGTATTGTATTGTAGTTCTCGATTCATTTCATTATTTATTAAATCAGATACACTACGATTTGGCGAACGCATGCCGAAATGACTGAGTGGTAAGTTGGCAATGATAATGCACAGATCCTCAATAGCAATCAATGCTTCATTGTACATAGCGTCGCTGAATGGTATTGTTAAATCGTTGCACCGTGTACGATGTTCATGCAAAATATCATCACTCATTGAATCTTTATGACTATCCCACAATGTCTCTGCTCGGGCCGGGAAACATGCAGTCAACACTATAGCGAACAGTAGACGAATTTGTTTTGCCGTACAGTTCAATGCTGCTTCAGCAAGCACACATTCCCACTGGTTGTCATCTTCCAGCAAGCCTAGTGCAAGGCATGCTTCTTTATACGTTGGATATTGTTGTCCATTCACTTTACGTATATCTTGAAATGACAATGGGCCGGTAACATTAACCAACAACAGTCGAAGATAAAAACACTCAGTCTGCTTTGGATTTACTGCAAATACTCGTCCCAAGGTGTTTGATTTATATAAACCGGGACATGCATCAATCGGTGTACCTTGCTTGCGAGGCATCCATTTTTTTGTTTGAGCACATGTGAAAAAACTTGGTACTTCTGTATAGAGTAATGTCCGTGCAAAGGCACCAAAAGCATCCGCACGATTACACAATTCAAAAAATTCGGTGAGTGTAGTTTTTGGTGGATTTATAGCATGATCAATCGCTGTCTCGTTCGTAAAATATACGCGCTGGCCGTTCTCAAGATGGACGGCTAAATGAATAACTGCTGGATCCCGTTCATGAATTGGGAAACCAAAGATACGCCAAACAGCTTCATTGGAGCTGATGTATCGGCCCGTTTGATAGAGAGTTATTTCATCATTTTTATTCACTGGAGGAGCATTGTTATTGGTATTTTCAACTCGAAATACAGCCATATCACTGCCTTTATGTACATACTTACAAATGTATTTGATGCTCTTCACGGAACTGCAGAACTCAACGTTAATATGAGCGTCGTATGTTTTGATCAATAGAGGCGAATACGGCACCACCCAACGATTGTCAATGTCAATATCTATGTTGTTGATATTTTTAGTAAATGATTGTCCGCCATTATCGGGACTCCTTCGAAGATATATTGGATATCCGTCAACATTTGTGATCGTATCGTTAGTGAACTTTTTAGGGAAACTTTTGGTGCATGTTCCATCTGCCATGCAAGGCGATGAACGATTCAGGTCACCGCATGGGCCATGAATCATGTTTGCTGTAACAATATCAAACAGCAATTGATCAGTAGACGTATCTGGAATTTCCGCAGAAATTATACTATCGATTTCTTCAGGACGTATTTTGTCGATTAACCAAACCAAAATGTGTGCATGAGGTAATCCCCTCTTTTGCCACTCAACCGAATACCTCCAGCAACGTGTGGGACCGAATACATGTAATTGTGTAATGAAACCTATTAAAGACTTTAATTTTTGTCTGAACACACGTGCTGTAATGTCATGACGATGTATTGCATTTTGTCCAGGCAATAACAAAGATGTGATCTCCGGCCATTTTGGATTACACGTGAACGTAATAAATAAATATGGTCGTCCATATTCGCGCACGAAAGTCAGTGCATCCTGTATGTATTCTTGCATATGACGTGGACTGCCTATATACGATGATGGTAGAATGACAGAGCTACCAATTTCGGCGGCATCGGCGTTGTTGGCAATAGCATCTCGCAAGTGAATGTATTATTCCGCACGCAGCTTTTGCTGATTATATCGCAAGTACCGTAATCGTTCGCTCTCTATCTTCACGTACATGTCGACCATGAATTGTTGACAAAGCTCACGACATCGTAGAATGACGTTATCCTGATCGGGTCTAATCATCAACCGATAAGCATAAAAATCCTTCGAACTAACATTCTTGCTTGTTTCGGCTCCTGTAATGATATATATGAATAAAAACAAATACTAATTAATAATTAACAATAGTTAAGTTTAATGAATTACGATTAATAAATTAAGTTTTTGGTAAATTAGTAATGATCAAGTTCATAATGAATATAGTACCTGTTGTGGGATCTCGTTGTTTAATATTTATGCAATACCCGTCTTGTCCCTTCCAGAATATTAGTGGATATTGGAGAGCGTCATATGAACGGTGTGTATCAGCAATGAACTGGAGATTATTACTTCTTCTACGAATCACAATTTCTCGTGTAGCTGTACAATCGCCAACCATGATTCCAGCAACGTCGTCAACAATAGGTGCGTTAAATCTACGAATATGCTCTCCAGCAGGTGTTTTATCAGGATTGATGACAATAGCATGATTATCACTTTGTAATTTGTGCATGTGTGATTTGAATAATTTCAACAATTCATTGTGTTCATTTAATAGAGCATCCAGCTCGCTGACGATACGTCTTGCAAAAACTGAATTAAGGTTATTGTAGCCGCAACGTGCATCCACGCGTGCATCCTCACCACCCATAAAGTAAATTTGTAAAAATTTATGTGGTTCGTTTGGCATTGGCAGCAATGAACCCACTTTGTGATAAATTTGGCCTTTGATTTTAAATGTTGAATTGAATTGTTGACCATTTACAGCGCTATTTTTAACTATTTCTGTTGCTCCGAACGAAGTCATTTGGAAACATGAATTGAATGTTCGAATTGACTTTAGGAACAGGTTGGAATCTAGATCAGTGCCGATAAGTAAACCGTTCAATGGCTCAGGTGGTGTTTGAATTATAGGCAGCTGCACCTTTCCGGACGCGCAACACATTCCGGCTGGCACATTTTTAAATTTAAGAGCATTACAATGCGGACATTCCTTATCCATAGCACCAATTACTACTTTTGAATGAGCATAATATTGAACATCGAGTTCATACTGGAACGCTAGACGCAGGAATGAAGCAGATGTAAATGATCGATGTACCTGTTTGCGGTGTTGTTCATTTGCTCTGAGTCTGCTAACTATAAAATAGCGTGCTTGTCTTTGTTCTAATCTTCTTTGTTCATTTCGTTCAGATCGTGCATCTTCTGATTCTTCTTGACGCAATTGAGCCCATGCGCACACGCACATTAGTATTATCTTGCTGCTGCTGTTCTTCTGTCCTTTGGGCTCTTATATTTCGCTTGCCTGCAGTTCTACGTGTTTTCCTGCCCAAAGAAGCCTCTTTGCGTCTTTTTGGCATTGTTCACGGTTTAAAACACACATAAATAGAACAAATTGAATTATTTTATGATGAAAAACAGTAATAATGTATTAATATTTATTTTTTGATTGTATTTATGCGTATATATTATATTAAGTGTACATCGTGTATATTTTCTATTATTATTTTACGTACCTTTTGCAATGTTTTTCTTTTGAAATGATTCTTACAAAATTTTGCACACACTCATAATAAAAATAATTTATACGTGTAACCATGGAGCTAGAGAGTATAAGGAAGGAAGAACTAATACTGTAAGAAGTAACCCTATTTTTCTCTTCCTTTTATTCTCCGATAATCTCCACCAATTCGCCGAGCGCGCCATCTATCCGCCTGGTATACTTTTGTAGACTCTAGAAAAAAAAATCTTTGTTGCAACTAATTTACGCAGATTGCGAGTGGCAACAACGATGAATAAAATAATAATATGATTTTTAGAACAACAATGTTTAGGAAGTTTAATCTGCTTTAGTAAGGAAATAAATACTTTTAAAATACCGCAAGTTGAAAGTTATTTTAACATTAAATAATATTTTATGAGACAGCAACCGCTACACTTTAATTTCATAGTCTCTCTCTTGCGGAGGTAGCGCCGTTTAGGAGCTATCGTGTTCACACACACATCTCGTACAAATAGCATAAATGAATTCAGAAGACCTCAAAACGTGTAAATACACCAAAATCTCGAAGTTGAATTTTTTCATGATTACAATACTTTCCTTACATGGTACATGTTCGGAAAGTAAAAAGGGTGAAAATCTGAAACACTTTCAGGTTTTAAATACGCACTATAGTGCTACATATTAAAATCGTATCATAATTTATACGTCGTCCCTATTTTTCTTACTTATTCCATTAAATTGCAAAAGTGTATCGTTATTCATGACTGTGCTGTATTTTTCTTTCTTGTTTCGTAAAACCCATCTTTGGAATCGAAATCTATCTTAAAATTGCCTACTAAGACTATTTTACAATCTACGCCAAGTATATTACAACTATACTTCATCGTTTTATATCTTGTTTCGAATGTGCATCATAATCCATGAGTGTACCGGTTTGTCTTTCTTGGGTTGATTCCCACTTTAACGCCTCGACTCTCGCCAAGTTTGCGATCATTAAACATATGCAGTTACCCTGACGATTCTTTGCTTTTATGTGGCAATCGTAATTTAGAATTAAAATGGCGATTTGTAACAACATGTAAGTACAGCATGCCGTTACAATTTTATTTATTTTGGATTGCCAATTAATGAAGTTTTATTAATTAAGGGTCTTCAACTTCCTTAACTGGGGCGTTTATCGCTAGTTTGTTTACTTTGTCATCTAGTTCTTTTGGGCGCGTTGTCATCTAGTTGTCATCTAGTTCTTTTGGGCGCGTTGAAACGGTACTTACGTATTAACTCGGCGGTCACTTCCGCCAAACTACTTTTTCATAGATTTTAAATACATTGCCAATCGTATTCCAAACCATCAACAATTTCATGTGCCCGGCATTTATCTTGGTGAAAAAATTGCTTGTCTTGGCGGACCGCCTGGAAAACACGTATGTACCGTTGAAACTTGTGCATAACTCCCAGAGACCCATGACTGCAAAGCTCGCCAAAGTACGGGAATTTTTTAGGTTGGCGAGAGTGGGGGCGCTAAAATAGGAATCAACTCTTTCTTGTACCATAAAACACATCTTTGGAATCGAAATCTATCTTAAAATCGCCACTTGAAACTGTTTAGAATTTCCTCCAGGCATGTTCTTCCTGTAGGCATATTCCAACTATACCGCAAAGACATTTTAAATACTGTTTGGAATGGACATCATAATCCATGAGTGTACCGTGTTTTCCTTTCTTGTTCCACAGAGAACTTCTTCGGAATAGAAATCTATATTAAAATCGCCTAATAAAACTCTTTTACAATATACGCCAGGCGTTTTCTAACTATAGCGAAATATATTTATAATAAATTGTCGCGTTTTGGCACCACATTTAGCGATCAATTATCAAAAATTGCAAACCTTGTGCGACTTTCAACATTTTATTAACTTCCCCCCCCCCTCTCCACATTATCTGGCAAACACATCTGAAAAGTGATTCGACACGCTAATGTCTACACAGAAATCCTGATTGAAATGAATAGCACTCGGGGGCTAAACATTTTGGGGTGGACCGCCCTTATGACTTAGGGGTATGAGACATAGTTAAAAACCTATTCTATGACCTAACGAATATACATAGAAAATATCATTAAAATTGGTCGAGTGGTTTCGGAGGAGTTAGGTGACTAACACTGGGCAGGAGAATTTTATATATTAGAATATTTTAATAATTTTGTTTCATATTAGGAGGTACACAGCAATGTAGTTTTACAAAGCATTTTCACATATTCCTGTTTATATATACGAAACTAGGGGCCAAGGCCCACAGACTCGCTACGCTCGCTTTTCGTATGAGGGATTCGGCCCCTAATCAGGCTTATTCGTAAAAAAGACATAATTTCAACAGACAAAACCCGAAGATTGGATCAGATAGAATGTTACTGAGCTAAGCTACACATTGCTTGGTTCTTGCATCTTCATTGGTACATAAAAATTTAAACTTCACACTACTGTAGACCCCCTACCCCTCATAACACGGAAGATATTTTGTTATGGGAATCCGTGTTGTACGGGTCCTGAGCTATACTCCACCTGGATTGCGGACTCCGCTTATAATCGCTGGAAAAATTATTTGCACTCCTGGGAAACACAATGATATTTAATGTTGCCATTCAAAAATTATATTAATTAGGAGCTAAAGCGTAATAAAATCAGAACATATGTTTAAGCTGTATTTTTAATAATGTAAAACCTATTGGACACCTTGCGAATTTGCCACCCATGGCGATTTTTCATTATTTGGCGACTTGCGTACATGTAAAGTTAATAAAAGCTACGGAACAGATAGAATAGCCTGCCACCCATGGCGACTTTTCATTATTTGGCGATTTACACATGCTCACAACCTATATTTACTGTTCATTTAAGGTTACCGGAAAACCGTTATCCATATTTTTATTTACATAATCGTTTGCAGATTGGCGTACTTAACACCACGAATTATACCATCTCGTCGCGCTAGCAAATATCCAAAGTGTACTATAACTGCTATAATGGCATAGTTAACGCCGCCAAATATTTCTACTGGTAGCAAATAATCCAGCTGGACGAGAACCGGCTTTAAAATAATCTGCATTTTAATTATTTTTCATTTTCAAGATATTAGTTATTCTGTTTTTGAAAAATGAATAATCGCTAATTCTAAACTCCTGTTGTCTAAGCGAACTTACTATTTGAAAATTGTCAACTTTGTGTAACACATTTTGACTTACTTATTTCATATAGTTTTTATTTTGGCGTAAAATGGGCGTAATTCTAACTCATGTTTGTAAATTTCACGCGATTCTAGATACTTGGAAACGCTTTGTTGCAAAGGAATGAATGATTTTATGCCAAATCTGGCAACCATTCGGTTTATTTTTTCAGTTTTTTATTAATATCTTCTAAAATAATTCGATTTTCGAAATTTAAATCAGCTTAGCAGGTTCCTCGGAATTTTTCGAATCTGTGGGCACCTTAGTCGAAACTCAAACCCCACGGTTTAGGAGGAGATACGCTGACAAGCTTTGACAGCGGCGGCGACAGCGGCCTTTACTTTTTTTACTTCCTTGTACGTAGTATAAGGAAGTAATGTGATCCCGAAAAATTTTGGGGGCCAAATTTCGACAAAAAAACCGATTTTGACTACCTCTAAATTTAATTTTAAGAATTTTTTCGATGCATCTCATCGTAGGCTAGCATGCACGATCCTAATAACGCGTCTGCAACTCATTTTGACCAGCGGCGAGTCTATTGTGGTCAGTTTTTCCATGCCGTCTGTACGTACGTACGTATGTATGTAACTCGCATATCTCAAAAACTATTGGTCGTAGAATGTTGAGATTTGATATTTAGGATTGTTCTATGATCTAGTTGTGCACCTCCCCTTTTGGTCGCAATCGAATGTATAGTTTATGTACAGGACCGCCCAAAAGATTCGAAATACATTACGCTCTATGGGCCGAAATTCATTAAACTCGCCTAACTCAAAAACTATTAGGCGTAGAATGTCGAAACTTCATATTTTGGATAGTTGTAACATGTTGTTGTGCACCTCCCCTATTGGTTCCATTCGACTGGATAGTTTATCTAGAGGACCGCCCGAAACATTCGAAATACATTACGCTCAATGGGCCGAAATTCATTAAACTCGCATATCTCAAAAACTATTAGGCGTAGAATGTTGAAACTTTATATTTAGGATTGTTGTAACATCTAGTTGTGCACCTCCCCTTTCGGTTCCATTCGACTGGACAGTTTATCTACAGAACCGCCTAAAAGATTCGAAATACATTACGCTCTATCGGCCGACATTCATCAAAGCGTTTTTTAGAGGTTTTGGGCTATTTCAAACGACTCAGGAGTGATCTATGCTGTAAAGAGTTAGAAAATGAATTTCTCCATTAAAAAAAGTGTCTTTATCATTTACAGTTCTGCTACAGGAACACTCAAAAGATTTCCAATACATTACGGTCAATGGCAATTTTAGGGGTATTCATCCATTTCAAGCACAATACCGTCCTACCACATAAGTTAGGTAATGGTCCGACCACGGTCACGTGCCTCCCTCGAGAACTATGCCAAAAGTCGCCAAGCTTGGCGACTTTTGGTGTACGTGTGTGCATATTTAACTCTCAAATCTCAAAAACTATTATGAAATTTCATATGTAAGATTGTTGTAACATCTAGTTGTGCATCTCGATTTTTGGTTCCAATCTACTGGAGTTTCTTTACAGGACCACCAAAAAGAATTTCAGTACTGTAATGTCTATGGAAATCTTCAATACAATTGTAGTCAGTCATTGTTTGGTACATGCCCAAAATCTCGCCGTCTGTCCTCGACCTTGGCGAGTTTTGCCGAAATGTCGCCAAATTTGGCGATAGTGAGTCATTTGGTCCATGCCCAAAGTATCGCCATTTGTCATCGTTCTTGGCGAGTTTTGGCGAAATATCGCCAAATTTGGCGATAATCTGTCATTGTTGGTCCATGCTTAAAATCTCGACAAATGTCGTCGACATTGACGAGTTTCGCCGAAATATCGCCAACTTTGGCGCCAAAAATTATTTCGTATTTTGTATAACTCTAAAACTTTAACCCGTAGAATTTTGAACTTTAGTATTTAGAACTATATTATAATATCTAACTGTTTTCAATATCTTTTTTGACAGCAATCGACTAGGAATTTATTTACAGGGTGAGCCAAATGACTTTAAATACATTAAGGTGTATGGATGCATTCAATTCATTGAAAGTCAGTGGTCAATGACTACTTTGGCTATCCCCAAAATCTCGCAAACTATCTCAAGTTTGTCGGCTTTTGGTGAAATATCGCCAAATAAAGTGTCAGAAGGAAATATTTCAAATTGAACTCAACTTGGCGATATCGAAATATTTGGCTAGTAATCGCTATACCTTACTATTATTGATATTTTATCTCTTTCAAACAAATAAGTTTAGAGGACGTGCGTAAAAAACATTTTTGAATTAATAGACGTGCAAGGAAGTCATGTGTTGGACACATCAGATTTTTTAGAATAGAGAGATAAGGTGAGTTTTAAATTATTTCTCATTGAAATTGAAAAAGAAAAAACAACAACAATTTGTTCTCCTGGTTTATGTATAAATTCACTCTACGTTTATTGCAGAAATTATAGGCCTTATAATTGTAACAATAATTTTTACACCGAGTTTTTTTGCGCTTATCATCAAATTTTGAAAATTGATCTACATTGACAATCCTCATGATAAGGGCTAACTACAGCCGCTCATTATGTATTTTTATTTTGCACAATAGACGCTAGTGATATCAATAAAGAGCACACATCCAACTTCTGAATCAATTCTTCAATATGTGATACATCAGCACTACTGATGTAATCCAAAACTTTCTTTAAAAGTTTAGAATTTTTAAAATTATGTTATAACGGAAAATGAATATTTAATCATCCTAATAACTTGTAGTTGTTTAAAACTAATTCAAATGCCTAAAATAAGTTCGGTACCAAAAACATTATTAATTCACCTACCTAAAGAATATTAACCACCTGTACCATATGTCCATTGTAATGGACATGTGATTCGGCTTCTATTTTGTCTAAACTAGAATCAATAATAAAATAAAACTACTTCTAATGCTAAGCTTAACTAACCCAGATTGTATTAAAAAAAATCACCGACACATTAGAAGGAATTATTTATATCAATCAAAACAAAACGAATAATGTTTTTGCAGCTAATCTTTCATCTATTCATGAAGAAAGTTTCAATCCTCTGCAGTCAATGGGTTTAAAGAGATGTAGCTCTAAACTATGAGTCTATTGTAAGGACACTGAATCCGAAAGGGTCAAATGGATATTTAGATAACATTATATAAGACCTGAAAGGCTGCGCATTTATAAAAATATTTAAAACCAACTCAAACGGGAAAGGGAAATGCGTTTAGAACACAAATTATTAATCATGTAAATTTTACGAGATTAATCAAATAATGAAATCTTATCGAGTTATTTTTTATAAAGCAACATTTCTCCTGATACAGCTTTTTCGCATTAAATACAAATGAAAGGGGAAAGAAAAAGTCCACTGTTGCTTTAATTAAAATGTCTCGTCGAATAAAGCGAATCCTGTTAAAATGAAATTGCCGCAGCAACTGCGAGTCCAGTAATAAAAGTAATTAAAAATTTAAAAATAAAGTGTCCATGAAAATGAGCACAGTATTTTTTCCATCAAGCTCTAAATTAGGATATGGTTGACAACAGCCATGTAATGGAGGAAGGATGCAAGGGACGCTGTCCCCCAAATTTTTCAGTTGAGCTTACACATCCCATCACTTTTTTATTTTCAGGGGTAGTGCTCAAAATGTATACATATCCTTAAAAATAATATACACATATTATCTTTTTAAATGCATTCATGTTCGAAGGGTGTCTTCACTTGAGAAGGGAAAGAGAAAGGCTATGGTGGCGAAAGATAAAATATCAATTTGAATGAAAATTCCAAGCTACTTTCACAAGGTACTGTTGACGATGGCAGATGGAAATATTAAGCTTTCATATGCTGTTGTCCAATCAATCACCTCTAAATTAAAAAAAAACACCCATTCAAATTATTTTGTTTTTACAGACAGCAGTTAGTTATGTTAAAAAGTAATTAATATTAATAAAGCAATAAGTAAATATTAAATAAATAATTTAGCTAGCTGTAAACATCATTTTATTTTTTACAACCATTACAAAATCCTCTTACAATATTTTCTTGCAAACATCTTTTTCTAAAACTTTAGAATACCAAAATTAGGCGAATTACTGGATAAATGAAAATCGCGAGCTCGCGCCATGGAGTTAGTTGGGTGGATTGTAACTAAAAAGGATGACGATGCTTTGAGGTCATTTTACGATTGTTACATCCTCCCCCTCTGGTTCTGACGACGTCCCGACGAAGAACCAGGAGGCTTTTTCGGTGGTCTACCTCGTTTTCTTATCGGAGCCACTGGTGTAGCGTCCGAATTATGACACAATTTTAATGCTGATGAATGATATGTTGCAAGCGGTTCATGTGGATTATCCAGGCTTGCAATTTCAAATGTAGTAGGCGATCTTTGAGTCAATATCACATATGGTCCATCACGCTTAGGCATGAACTTTGCAGTTTTGTGATTGGAGGCTTTACTCACAGGATGTGAGGTTACCCATACTTTATCTCCCGGTATGAAGTTAGGTCCTTGCTGCCTTTTACGATCAGCATATTTCTTTCTTTGGTCTTGTTTTATTTCCACTCTTTCCTTAATTTCCTTAGAAATATTAGCAAATCTCTTCCAATATAGTGTAATTTCTGGCACAAAATTGTCGTTATAAATAACTGCACGTATGTCATGCTGTACGTCATCGACTGTCCGTAGTTCTCGGCCGAACTGCAAATATGCTGCACTTTGTCCGGTGGTATCACATTTGGCAGTGTTCATAGCAAAACGAATTGTTGGAAGCTTTTCTTCCCAAGAGTCATGTTCATTACCCACAAGGATAGCCAATCTCGGTTTCAGATCCCGATTTTTCTTCTCTACAGGGTTAGCTTGAGGATGATAGACAGGAATCAAGCTTTGTTTTATATCCAAGAGGAAACAGATTTGTTGCATTACACCACTGACAAATTGGCTTCCGTTATCACTAATTAGACGTCTTGGGAGACCATATCTCAAAATAACTTCTTCTAACAACGTCGTTGCACACTCCTTTGCAGTGGCTTGCTTTAAGGCAAACAATTCTACCCATCTAGTTGCACAATCTTCAACAATGAATATCCACTTTTTGCCACTTTTACTTTCTGGTAAGGGACCAAAAAGATCAATAGATAGGACTTCAAACCTTTGAGAATAAACAGGAGTTTGCAACAATCCTGATGGTTTTTGATTTGACGGCTTGTACCTGTTGCATTCAGCACAGTTCTTTACATAGTTTGCAATATATGAACGCATTCCGGTCCAATAGTATCTTTTGGAAATTCTATCATAAGTTCCTTCAGCACCATAATGACCTGCTGTTGGCGAATCATGGTATACTTTCATAATATTTTCTTTCTCGTGCGATGGTACAACAAGCTGTGCCTCTTCCGAATCTGAACTTGGGGAATATCTGTACAAAACACCTTGGTTTATAATGTAACCACGTTCGGTCCAGTTATAATAGTCAACACTTTTTTGGTCACTTTCAAAGCTGTTAATTATCTTTTTCAATTCTTCATCTTTCATTTGGTTAAAACGTAAATCACTTGGTTTACTTGCTGGTATATCCACAACGACCGAGCAGAGCTCACAGCTATCTTTAGGAGGATGTCCACAATTAGGCCGGGACAACATATCAGCTATAAGATTCGCCTTTCCAGGTATGTATTCTATCTTCAAATTGAATTCCTGCAATTGCAAAGCCCATCGGGCAAGTCGTCCAGATGGTGACTTAAGACTCATGAGCCATCTTAAAGGCTGGTGGTCTGATGCCACAGTAACTTCACTTCCATCAATGTACCCTCGGAACTTGTTAAGAGCCCAAATTACAGCAAGTGCCTCACGCTCAGTAGTTGAATAGTTACGTTCTGCAAAATTCAATAATCTACTAGCATACTCAATCACTCGTTCTTCAGAATTCTCCCCCTGGAGGAGCACTGCTCCAAGAGCATAGCTGCTTGCATCAGTTCGAACAATGAATGGTTTTGTTTCATCAGCCTGTTCCAGTATTGGTGCCGAAACCAAGCAGCGTTTTAAAGCTTGAAATGCATTTTCTTCATGGGTACCCCAAAACCACGTTGATTTCTTCTTAGTGAGATTGCTTAACGGTCGAGATAGTTCTGCAAAGTTAGGTATGAATCGTCGATACCATGAACAGGTTTGTAGGAAGGACTGCAGTTGTTTAACATTCTTGGGAGGCGGAATCCGAGTGATGGCTTCAACCTTTTCAGAGTCTACTTCAATGCCATTAGGGGTAATCCAGTGACCTAAGTACTTTACTTTGTTACATGCAAAATTACACTTTCTCTATTTACAAAAAGTTTCCATTTTTCAAGTCTCTGAAAAACAGCTTCAAGATCTGACATGTGCTGCTCAAAAGTGGATGACAAAACTATAATATCATCCAAATAAGTAAGTATATTTATTCCAGGAAGTCCCTTTCGAAAGTTATCCATAAGTCTCTGAAAAGTTGCTGGTGCATTACGCAGACCAAAAGGCATTCTGCGATAGCGAAATGTTCCTAGAGAACACACGAAAGCTGTTTTGTCACGATCAGGTGCATACACATTTACCTGGTGGTAACCAGAACGTAAGTCAAGCGTAGACATGAATTCAGTACGTTTGGCTTGATGCAAAAGATCGTCCATCCTCGGTAAAGGATAAGAATCGGGTATAGTCACAGAGTTTAGCTTTCTGTAATCGATACAAAGACGTACTTTACCATTCGGTTTTGGAACAAGGACAACTGGTGCCGAGTACGGAGATTCACACTCTTCAATAATTCCTTTCACAAGAAGGTCATCTATTTTAGCTTTCAGCAACTCTCTTTTTGCTGGGGACAACCGATAAGGTGGAACTGACACTGGCGGGTGATTTCCTGTATTAATATGATGCTCTACTGGTGGAGTGGCCTCTCCCCCTGCCTGAAAGATTCTCTCATATTTGCAGAGCAAATCATTTAAAATTTTCTTTTCTTCAGAATCTAATCTTGAACCTTCGCTTTCTCTCAAAGAATAAGAATTTACTTCGATATTTTCGACAGTTTCTTCCAGATTTGGATCCTCTTTTGCAAACGAGAATTTGTGACGAGGTGTGTCATCAAAGTGCCAAAACCCGCTCTTGATATCTAACACAATACCAGATTTTCGTAAAAAGTCTACACACAGCAGAGTGCGATTTCCCTTAGCATGGGGCAAGAAAATAAGATTCGTAATAAATGTTCGGTTTTGAATCGTAATTGGCACGTCAGCACTCAACACTCTAGACGTAGTTCGATGACCATCAGCTAACTGCATAGAAAGTTCTAGATCCGTGAATATTTGGCCTCTTTCCTTGAGAAATTTATATAAAGATTCTCCACCAATAGAACGGCTAGCACCAGTATCCGCGCAAACAGCTCCAGTTGCTTCAAAAATGGATATGTCTAACAAAACAGTTGGAGGGGGTGAACCCAAACAAGTGTACATATGTACAGAATTAAATATAGTTTGTTCTTCTCTGTTTTTTGAACAATTTGGACATTTTGCCTTTATGTATCCAGGGTTACCACAACCGTAACATGTTAAAGGATTTCTATCATCTGAGACAGATTTTATTTGTGTTCTTTCAGACCATTTAGACTGGTAGTCTCGTTTTGGCGAACTAGTTTTATATCCACTAAATTTCTTTCTAAAATAGACAGAGTCTTTTCCTAAATTATTTCGAATATTTACATAAGCATCAAGCTTTTCAGCTAATTCACTAGGAGAATTCCAGTCTGCCCATTCATCCATAAAATGATCTCTCATTTCTGATGGGGTTTTTCTTTTTATTTGGTCGGCAATTATTAAGTCTTTAAGGCTTTCGAAATCACTGATACCCAGTTCTGAAATACGACCTTCAAAGTATGTCCTTCATTCAAAATAGAAATCTCGCCAAGTACCGTCAGGCGATTTGTTATGCTGACAAAATAACTGTCTGAATTTATCTGCCGTAAGCTTAAACCTTTGTAACAACAAGTTTTTAACGTATTTATAATTCTGAGTCTTCTCATTTGGCTCCCTAGCAATAAGTTTGGCGATGTCGGCCGGTAGCACACCGATCAAATAAGCAACCCATTTAGAATCAGGCACATTAAAGAAGTTTAACTGCCTTTCAAACAAATTCAAAAATAAACCCATATCATCTTTCTTTGGACAGAAAACTGGTAAAAGTTTTTGTACTTCCAAGATAGACTGATTCATTTCTACACTAGTTCTATTAATTTCGGTTGGCAAGCCTAACCTATGAGCTTCGAGTTGGGACCTAAGCCTTTCTATTTCGAGATTCTTGTCATTAATTATTTCTTGTTCTTTTAATTTCCGAACTTCAATTATATTTGATAGGACATCTTTTACAAACACTTCCTCATAATTCTTAGACTTCATAATTAAATTTCTAAGATCTATAATCTTTAAACCTGTACTAACTTCTTCCTCACCAATTTCTTGGGCAAGCAGGATTAAATCTTCTTTCCGCGCTTTACCTAAATACGCCATATTTCCTCAATTTAAAGTAAAACGTCACTCACGTAAAAATAAAACGTCACTCACTTATCTGTACCATTTTTTCGTTGGGCGCCACTTATAGCTAGCTGTAAACATCATTTTATTTTTTACAACCATTACAAAATCCTCTTACAATATTTTCTTGCAAACATCTTTTTCTAAAACTTTAGAATACCAAAATTAGGCGAATTACTGGATAAATGAAAATCGCGAGCTCGCGCCATGGAGTTAGTTGGGTGGATTGTAACTAAAAAGGATGACGATGCTTTGACGTCATTTTACGATTGTTACAATAATAACTAACGATTTAATTAATTTTGTACATGGTTTTACGAATAATTCGACATACTAATGAAAAAATGATCGTTTTCCCACTTTTTTTCATAGAATACACAACGACAGAAAAAGAATATTAATTCATCAGCGTCCGACTTTTTTCAGCTCATTCTCCAATTTATGTTGATGCTAGAAGTGATAAATAAATTTCCGACACTTGTATGGTATGAAGAATGTAATTTATTTTCATATAGGAATAAAACAGTGAAAATTTCTTATTTTACTTTGTTATCGCCGAGTATTTTGTGGAAATAAGAATCATTATTCGAAAAATTAAAATAGGGAAAAAAATGAATGCTTAAAAAATTTTCGCGACCATTAATTTTTGCGATTGTCTAAAAATAGATCGCTGGGCTTTAATGGGTTAAGTGAAGCAACGATTGTTTTATGCCGTCTGAAATCTACACAGGTTTTAAAAAATGTCACTCATTAATAATTCGAAAAGAATAATAAAGATAATACAAATATAGATATTTCTGATCTATAGAGAAAATTGCTGCAAAGAAAGCGACACACCTCAAAAAAATTTATTCCGCCTATTATTTCTCTAATAGGTGTAATTTGTGTGCTGCTGCCGGAAAAGTGCCTTCAGTGTATCTGACTCGAACTGTGGCAGATTGTGCACAAAATACCCGATGATTGCAACTATTAGCGGAATTATGCACGATTTTTTTAATAGTGTCTCTTATTTATAGCGGGCTAGCGGTATAATTACATGTAGAGGCTAGAATGTGGTTGACACAACATGGCTTTCTTTTGACTGTTATATTAGTATTATAAAACTTTGATGTACTTTATACAAGCTTATTTAATTTGCAATCGAGATACGATTATTCTGTAATATTAAGGTTTAGCAATTTCTCGCCAAATATAATAGATATCATCAAGTTCAATTCAGTTTTAGAAACTTATTTTTTGGTGCAAAACTCGGAGATGTTTCGTCAAAAGTCTTAATACTTGAGGAGAGTTGGCGCGATTTTTAGCATGGCCCATATAATAATTGACCATAACTTTTAATGTAATAAGGATGTAGTACACAGACCATAATGTATAGAAAGGTTTTTGGATGATCCCGTAAATAAATTACTCAGTCAATCAAAAAAAGAAAAGCATAATTGGACAGCTCTAAGTACAAAATTTTAGCATTCTACTCTAATGGTTTTTGAGTTATGAAAGTTACATACGTACATAGAGACGTCACTACAAAGCCAGTCAAAATGGATTAATGGTCGGTTAAAATAGATACATGTCAGCGTACGTACATAAATATGCACATAAATACATACGTTGAGATCTCAGTAGTTGTTAATGTAAACTTAGGAATGGTCAGCATGAAATCACTGCCAAAGTACAATTATAAATATCACCCTACCGATCGCGGCTGTCGATCTAACGGTCTGGAGTTTAGGGCAGTTTTCTCCAAATGTAGCGTGAATACGCTTAAGAACTCCTTGAAAAGTACTCCGCCCAAGGCACTGCCCCATAAACAGATACCCTTCGTACAAATTTGCCTTAACACAATAGCAACAATAACAAGCTATATTTAGATTTCTGCTCTGATTCACATGTTAACAGCGCATCATTATAATTTAAAACTGTTGTTCTATGCATTAAACCAAAGAGGATTTTTAATTAAGAGCTTTGTACGAGCTACTTGTGGCCTTCCGACTTCTCCACGTCGGACAATCACGCTAGCAGCTTACAGTAGCATTGTCATAAATGTAGCATTCTGCGTCGGTGAAAAATTGGGGCACTAAGGAGCCGAAAACTTTTCGAGACTATTAAGTTACATCTGAACGGATTCACTAGACCGAATTTACACGGTGAGAAAGTTTCATCTTTATCTAATCGCTGGCATGGTTGCGAGCGCTAACGAGTACCTCTAGTTTATTAAAATTTTTCATGCGTGGTTTAAATATTAGCCAGCTATCATTTTAGTAATTTTTAAAGTGGGCCATTGAACTCGTATAAATTTTCCTGAATGTCATACTTCAGTGCTAATTATTCGTCCTCTCGTTCCGATTGTTTTAAAGATTAGTGAGTTTTACACTGTAATTTCTTTTTCAAATGGGGTGCGAGCGTGTCACAGTTTCTTTTGAACATACTTACAGGGTTCGTGGTCATCTGTCATCATTCTAAAATTTTCTGTGTTGGTGACAGTTCGACATATTTACTACCAGCGAAGTCCAGTAACCTGTGGTAACTACCCGTCTCTAAATAAAACAAGATTTTTTCTCAGGATTTTAAACGCAAATTATATTACTGTCAACCACACATGCGCACACACACACACATACACGTATGTGTGAGTGCATTTATTTGTCAATTATTAGCTATCTTCATAATTTCACGAAAAATTAACGTTTATTTTTTTATGAAGTGACTCGGAGTCCTCCATAACAATCGAAAATTGAGCGGTATTCAGAACCACGTTCTGCTATCAACGGGGATATTCCCAATTCCCAGGAAATCGGAATCTGGGAATTTTCGGAATTGTATCGATATTACAACTAGGGAAGAAAAAAATTTCCGATAGTTCAAGATAGTACAAGGTGCAAAGAATCTTTTCAGTGATGATGCTTGCGGAATCTCATCGGATTCTGGATTTTGATTTGCTCGGAATAGCCCCCTCTCTCCCAAAAGTCTTATATAAAAGCAATTTCCATGGTTTTTCATGTATACAGATGGATTTGCCAGAGTACTCGATATGCCAAGTCAGAGTTAGCCTTCAAACGATTCTTCCTTACATCTTTCCTTCAGTTGATTTTACAAAATTCAGTTTATTGATATTATGCCCGATTAATGATATAGATAGTTTAAACCTTAGTAAAATTAACGCACACACACAAAAAAAAAGAATATTGCGAAATAAAGTTTTGTATGTATAAGTACCATTCAGAACATTTCGGATGTTGCAAAATGTCTACCCTCCATCAGTGGCAAAATCCACCATCCTCACATGCAGGAAAGCTTGAAGTTTAATGTGTAGAGGGTGAAGTACTTTACAACTGAAGAAGGCTGGATATCTTGAAGCAAGTGAAACGATCGCTTTGTGGTATACTTTTTTTATGCGTGCCAGTTTAAAATGTTTTCAAATTAGTTTTACCATTAAATACCAAGGTTGTTTTTTTTTTGGGGGGGGGGGTTATGGTTTTTGAATATTCTTGCCATTAATAATGTATTTATATTTCTTAATTTTGCATTGCATTTGTGTTGTTGTTGTTGTTGTTACTAACGTCCTCTGGAAACCGAAGAACGGGGCAAAATCCTACATATAGGACGGCGATGGGCGAAGAGGAGCTGCTTCCATTTTAACGAATCACAGTGGGAGGAAATTAAAATTTAGCGCAAGGTCTCCTAAATTTGAACCAATTCCAGGCGAGAGACCTAGCACCCGGATTGGCATTTCCAGCGGTATCGTTTGAACATGGAGAACATTGGACCTACGACAGATTTTACGAGCTCCACCTCCCATTAGTGTACATGATTCCACAACAGTCCAGCCAAGAGAGGTTTTCACTCTCCCAAGCATTGGCCAGGTGGTGCTTCACTTTCCGTGTTCGTATGGGAAGGTAGGCATTGCATTTGTAATTGCATTTAGTTCTTTAAACGGAACAATTGACGCTTTCGGTGTATTTGTGACGATGTCAGTTTTTATGGGAAATCGGAGCTTTATATGGAAGAAGGTCAAATCCTTGCAATATTGATATTATAGTTTATTGATATTATTCCCCATTAATGATATAGATAGCTTAAACCTTAGTAAAATTAACGCACACACACAAAAATTTTAACAAAATAGCACTTTATTTCTAAATTTTTCTTTTTTAGTTAGTGAGTTATTAAGTACCACAGTTGTCGGTATTTTCACGAAAAATAATTCCTCTAAGATAAGGCCTTTTTCTTCTCTAGAGAGCAAACATAAATAAATACGCTTTATATGTATTTGTTCGGCTTTATTGGAATCTTAAGGATCGGAGGAAGTCAGCATATGTGAAGAAATAGCGATTAAATTCAAAAAATTCTGTTATATTATGTAAAAATAAAGGTGATATCTTTTCCCAATCAACCAGAATGTAAACAACCAGAAAGAAGAAGAAAATGCTATGTACTCTTCGTAAAGCATCTCTTATGCGAAAAGTTATTGGATGTTTTTAAAGTTACAAGAACTTAGGGAAAAGCCTTAGAAAAACATTGTTTGGCGAATCGGCTCGTGAAATGTAAAAGCAGAAACAAATATGCAAGAAACACGGGGCAATAACTTTAGAGTTCGAATATTTTTATCCACCGTCTGTCAGATGGTTTTGGAAGCGTGAAGTATTTTTATAAGAAAAAATAAATTTATCTACTCATGAACGATCTACAAGTAATGCAATTTTTTCACGGTTTCCCAATAGTATTACACAGAAAAAAAAAGCGAAATTTATTCAATTTTTTAAGATCTTCTCATAGATAAGAGTTTAAAACAGTAAAAAAACCTCAAAATAATTTTGCAAGACTATATACTTATAATGATATCAAAATTATAACGTCAATCTAAGATGACACATTTGTATTCAATTTTAAGTTATCAAGAGAGGTTTTTCTAGTTCGAAAGAAAAGTTACTGCATGCAAAAGGACAAGAGATAAGAAGCTTTCATGTCTTTCAAATCGCTTTTATAGATATTACTTCATTTGTAATTTATCCTTTGTAACATTTTGATAATTTTGGGTGCAATATTAAACAGAAGGTCTTTGACTGATGAACCATGTTATAACAAGAAGATAAAAATTCAATTTTTCGCTACATGTTAGGCCTCATGCAGAAACATAATCAAAGTTATAATAGCTTATGGAAATGTTTAACTAATTTTACATAAAATAATTATGCAAGAAACAATATGTGTTAGTTTAACATTTCTTTTTCATTGTTAAGAAGATTTAAAAACTGATTTTCCTTTTCTTTATAAACTGTATATATAAATTAACTAGTTACTAAGGTTAAATGGTGTATTTTACTAAATTTTTCCGAACTTTATACAAGTGCTAAAAGTTTGTCACAATGATATATTTCTTTTTACTGAAATCATCATAAAACGGTTGTTAAAGAAGAAAATTATCTTAAGGGTATTTAAAATTTTGTAAAATATGAAGGGTAATTGAAAAAAATATATATATATCATAATAGAGAGAGATATGACTTTAAAAAAATAATCCGTGGCGGATATGGAAATATTTTAATCCGTCGGATGTGTACAGATATTATTTTTCAAATATTTGTAAGTGCTATTGGGATTGCAGATGTTACTAAAACCCTTAAACAATAGAAAGACAATTTAACTCAAGATCTTTAATGCGTTTCGCTTTTTTTCTCTTTTAAACTCGATAGCAGTATTCCAGATACTGAATTCAAATCAGTAATATATATTCTCCTCTGATATGCGTTTATCAAAGCTATACCCTATTAGGTAAAATTATTTTTTTAAAGCAAAGTTGTTGCTTCGCGATTATTATTATTATTATTTTAGTTCTGCAACGGGTGAATTATATATATATATATATATATATATATATATATATATATATATATATATATATATCTTGTTCGGAGAGAATTCTGTTTATCGCCGGCTTCCTTGGCACTGAAATCTCTCAAATTCTGAATGGAATTTAAAATTAAGATGGCTGCAAACAGGGGCGGCCCAAGGGTAAATGGCACCCTTTACTAACCTAAAAAAGACGCCCCCTTTTATGCTCTACTTAGTTTTTGAGTTCGAAGTGATGCCCCTTCGAAGCCGGCGCCCCGATGCATTACTTACCTTGCTTATCGTGTCGGACTGCCCCTTGTTGGAAAAATGAGATGGTTTAATGATAACAACCTACAAAAAGGTGCAAATTATTTTCGTCCTACATTAATTCAGAAGAGATTCTGGATATATTATCCGTTATTAAAAAAAAAAAAAAAAAAAAAAAAAAAAAAAAAAGAAAAGCAAGAAATATTTGTAACACTTTCAGATTTTAAATATGCACTAAAGTGCTATATATTAAAAGCGTAGTCCATGCGTCTTCCCTATTTTCTTTCCTTATTCCATAGTTGGAAAGTGTATCATTATTCATGAGTGTGATTAAATAAAATTAAAATTGATATTTTTAACATCCTTTTTCTGGATGTAATACAATAGAAATAGAATGGGAAAAAGATGCGCAGAAAAATGCACAATTCGAACCAGTGGCGTAGGCAAAGGGGGGGGGATAGGGGGATCAAAACCCCCCACATGAGGAATTTTTAGCAATACAAAATGTATATTCTTCACTCCCTTATCATACACACGTTTACACATATAAGTTCATATCCCCCCCCCGCGAAAAAGTTTCCTGGCTACGCGCTTGGTTTACATATATGTGGGTTACAGTAATCGTAACCCCACGAAAATTTTCTGGCTACGTCACTGGTTCGAACTGAATGAAAGTTTCAAAAACTTATTTTTTGTTTGTGTAACATGTATTTCGGATTTGTGTGCTTGACCCGAAACACGCTTATAAATCCACGTCAGAAGGAAAAATTTAATTCAGGTGCATTTGTTATCCAGACGTAGCAGACGATAAAATGATTTTATTTATTAAAAACTACGTATTCTATAAGTTTGCGCCATCTGTCAACTTTCTGAAAAATAAAAACTCAATTGTCTTCTTTTTTTTTTGATAAAAGATAGTTTTTATTTGCATATTATAGGAAATGGTTTAATTTTTTTGCGTTATAAAAAGTAGCCTATATGTTAATCCAGGACTTTAACTGTCTTTACTCCAAATTTCACCCAAATCCGTCAAATCGTTTCGTTACATACATACGTACGTACGTACAGGACGGCATGGAAAAACTGGCCACAGTAGACTCGCCACTGGTCAAAATGAGTTGCAGACGCGTTAATATGATCGTGCATGCTAGCCTACGATGAGATGCATCGAAAAAATTTTTTTAATTAAATTTAGAGGTAGTCAAAATCGGTTTTTATGTCGAAATTTGGCCCCCAAAATTTTTCGGGATCACATTACTTCCTTATACTACGTACATGGAAGTAAAAAGGAAACAAACAAGAGCTATAATTAACTTTAAGAGCTATTGTACTTTTATTCGAGAAATTGCAAAGCATGTTCGATTTAGAAATTATAGGAATATATACAGGGATTGAAATTAGGATATATAACTTCTGGGCCAAAGGACCACGGACTCCTTGACTCCCCTGGCCCGTAAACTTCATTGCTGTTTTTTTTTAAATAAAATTATCACGTACACTTGATTTTATGTTTAAAAAAGTTAAAACAAAAGAAATTGTAACTCCTATATTGTAAATGAACAATATAGGAGTATTTCGGTTTCTGTTAAGATGCGAACAAAAAAGTGTAAATGCCTATTATTGTAATAGCAAAAAGATGAAATCATACATATGACACTATGCTAGAATTGTATTATACGTATTTATAACTTATGTATTTCTTAACGTGAATTTTTTTAATAAATTGAATTGAACTGAATTAACAATAAATTGAATTGAACTAAAAATAAAGCTCTAAATAAATTTACTTTCTAGCGGGAAATATGAATAAAACGTTACTGGTACGACATATCTTTCAGAATTAATATTCTGCTGGTCCATTACATGTTTCTGTGGTCTCGGACCAGCAGACCACCGTTAATTTCGAGCCTTATATATGTGTGTGCGTGTGTGTGTGTGTATATAAATACATAAAGTATATACATATGTATCATTCTAACTTGTTTAAAAATTCTAGACATTTACAATTTCTCTCATAACGGTGATCTGTCATCTCATAAATCTCTTCTTTAAGTTCGGAAAAACCACTCCGCCATGACTCGGGTCCCTGAAAGATCAAATTAAATGAAGACGAAATGAAAGTGAATTTTAAAAACTTAAGATTCATTTATATGCTGCTTCGGTTCCGGAGGGCACTCTACGGCGCTGGAATAAAGAGATCCCAGTGAAGGGATAGTTTTGTTTAGACTTTTCACAAAGCGTGCGATTGTTTGGTTGCAAGTTTAATTTTTTTCCCCCGCCCAATGGGACTGCTTCTCAAGCTGCTCAGTTTCCATTGCAGTGTTTTGTTTGGCATTATAAATAGGGATAAGAAGGAGTGGAGTACAATTTAATGGGCTTCTCAGAAACTTCTTGAGTTTCCTCGGAACAAATATAGCGCGTGAACATGCTTGTATTGTGTTTTCCGTGGCGAGATATGAACGATAAAGGAATGGGGGAAGGCAAATGAAACGGACTGTGTTAAGGCTATCAATGAAATCTATCTTCCGTTAGCAAAATTATTATTTCTCTTCCGCTGGAATAAATGCATTTGCAGTTAAACTTCTCCCGTTCAATACCCCTGTTAATGGCTGAAAAATAAAAACATAAAGTGGGAAAGTAAAAAAGAAATGCATATTTCAGTTGATTTCATAATTCTCTATAAAGGATCAAACGTTATAAGCTGGGCCTGATTACCGCTCATGCCAACTAGGCCTCGGCATAAGATCAAGTTTTTGGGTCCCCCAAAATGATCAAAATAGATTAAGTTCTGTTCTGAAAAACAACAATCAGCCGTGCATACTAACATGTGAATTATTATTTAGGTATGTTTCTTTTAAGTGCGAATTTGCACGGGTCAGCGTATGCTGGCATGCTTGCTGGCTACTATATCTAAAATGCACCAATTACTTAAATATATAAATCTTAAAGACTTTTCCTTTGCACAAATTAAGTGTTTTGTTAATTGTTCAGCACACTTTTATTGGGAACCAGCAAATGGCCCATTCTCTGTACAGGGAGAATCGCTTTCTTTATTTTGTTTAAACATACAAAACCTTTGATGAATCTTTTAGATGAAACAAAAATTTACAGACCATTATTATCATTCAAAATTAAAAACATAACGATTAAGTGGGTGCTTGCAGAAAGTGTGGGTGTTTGTGTAATTGTCACCTCTTCATAGGGGGTAGTACTGTCTTAGGGAAAATATTGTGAAGTTTCCAAAAGATCAGATACTTTTTAAGTTTTAATTTGTGCTAGAAACAATGTTCCATGCTTAAATACTTCAAATAGGCATTTTGTTGCATGCAAATTGCTTCACTAGTTGTTTATAGAGGTGTCCCGGATCGTTAAAAATCTAGATCCGCGGATACGGATATGAAAACGGATCATTACTTTTCATATCCGCGGATACGGATATGAAAACGGTTCCTTTGCTTTTTAGATCAGCGGGTACGGATATGAAAATGGATATTTCTTTCTCAGGTCCTCGGATACGGATACGGATATTTTTGTTTAGAAATCATCTTGAAGTGATGCTTTCACGCACAATACGTGAAATGTTTTACCACAATGATAAATTTCAAGTCCTGTGAATGCATGAGTGAAAAAAATATTTTATTGGTAAAAAGAAGTCACATTTTTAAATTTTTAACAAGATACTTTGTGTATTATATTATCGAATCGCTAATACTAAACCAAATAGCTTTTCAAACCTACAGAAACTCTAGTTTATCTCATCAACATAAATAACAAGAGTCGTTGTGGTTTCATCTTTTACCTATTTAATTTTAGCCTATTAAATTTAACCTATTAAATTCAGCCTTAATGTGTTGTTGTGAAAGAAGAAATTAAAAATAAAGGAAACGATATGCCTTATTATTTAATCCCACAAGAATTTAATGTCCTTGTGTCCACTCCAATTTAATGTCCTAGTGTCCACTCCAATATTGAACACTCTAATGATAAAATATTATTGGTATTATAGTAAAATAACTAATTTACCAAATGCTTTCAGTTTATGTGCCGTATATTAAATAATATTTTCTTCAAATATACGCAAAAAGAGGCATTTTTCTTTTTAGTAATACTTTTATTATTATAGTAATATTTTTATAGGCATAAATGTCGAATATGTGACTGTGACATTTCTGCAGAAAAAATATTTTAGCAATTTTGTCTGCTTGAAAACGGGGTGAGACTGTTATGCGAGGGCGACTATTACGCGAGTAAACACGGTATGTTTAATTATACATAAAAAACAAATAAATAATAACGAAATAATTTCATTTTCTTTCTTGCATTTATTCTGAAATATCGTTAAAAGATCCGTGGAAGATGCACTATAAAATTCGGATCCGGATAATTTTCTTTCGCTCTGACGCATCCGGATATTTTTTCTTCGAATATCCGCGGATACGGATATATGGAACACCTCCAGTTGTTTATCGTAAAGTCGAGCAATATGCCATCAAAAAATGTCGACCTTTGGCAATCATTAGACATTGTCAAGTACAAATAAATAAATAAATAAAAATGAGAAAAAAGAAAAAGAACACTTAAAAAAATGAAAGAAAGAAAAACTTGTTACCTACGTTGGTTTTAAAATCATCGTGATGTAAGAAATTTGTAATTTCACTTGAAATTTAAAAGTTAATTATTGCTTCTACAGAAAACTAGGAGGTTCAGTCAAGTAATTCACGATTCACGAAGGTTAAAAAATCACAAATAAGGGAACTATTCCCATGACAGGCGGAATCTGAGAAATTAAGGAATAAAATAAATAAAAACTTCGTGAAAAAAAACACACATAAAAAGTTACACACATAAGACGTTACGATCGTTTCGACCAAAAAATTCTTTCGGTCTTCATCAGACACTAGCCTCACCATGGCACAGTGGTTACGCCACTGAAAATGGTAGACGGCCGAGGTGTGAAGGTCCCGGGTTCGGGTCCCATCACGCGGCTGTCGATCTAACGGTCTGGAGTTTTGGTAGGTTTTCTCCAGATGTAACGTGAATACGCGTTAGAACCCCTTAGAAAGTCCTCCTACCAAGGCATCTCCCATCCTAGGCAGATACCCCGCGTGCAGGTTTGCCTTAACACACAACACATCATCAGACAAGCCCTTCGACTCACTGAAGCGAAGGGCATCTCTCTCACTCTCAGTGAGTCGAAGGACTTATCTGATGAAGACCGAAAGAATTTTTTAGTCGAAACGATCGTAATATCGTATAAGAAATTTTTAATGTGTTTTTTTTTCACAAATGTTTTATTTATTTTATCATTTAACACCAGTATTTTGAGTGTTTTTTTTTTTCGAAATCATATGATAATTTTAACTGTGGCGCAACTTCTTCAATACAGTCTTCTAACATAACCACCATTGTTTATTTATTAGAACAGCAATATATTGAAAGTTATTTCTAAAAGAAATTAATAAAATCGTCGTTAAATAGATATCGTTGATTTTGGGACCGCATACGTTATCGTATTATATAAGTAGATGTATATATATGCTGAGACTGGTAGAAAAACTTTTAATGATATGATTTTTTTTTTCCGTGCTGCTCACTTGGAAAGCGTCAAGTAACGAATGAGCTCTAAAATATATCTAACCTGTCCTATAGCATTCATATTTTATATTGTATCCATTATGCTGAAATTAAAAAAAAGACTTTCCATACAAAATTTTATTCAGGTGCTTAAAAATAACCGTTTGAAAAGAAATGAATTTCTATAGCTGCTGTTTCACTAAATATTTTTTCTTCTTCTAGGTTTATCGTTAATGATTCTATCCGCTCAGCCAGGGGTGGCATTCACCTTGTTAGTGGCGCAATGAATGCAAATTTCGAATGTTTATTCCTATCATTCATATTCATGAGTTGAAACCATCACGCCATCTCCATATTTGTCACTGGGAGTCGGCCATTGATTTATTCGACAACCAAAGTAAACGTTTCTGGTTATTGGTTTTCGAAAAAGAAAACCGATTCCCCCCCCCCCCTTTTTCTTTTTAATATTTTCAAGGCATAAATAAATCAGAAAGAAGTTATATGCACTTTTTGCTCATCCTCTTTTTATAACATACGAAGTTACCACCCTACTACAGTTGAATTAAGCACCAGTGTTAGATGTTGATGTAAATGAAAATGATTGAGATACTGGTGTAAACCACACACACTAATTCGATTGTATTGATCAGTCTCTTCCAATCTGTAGAAAAACTGAGTTAATGCATATGAATGAAATCATTGATCAAAAAATATTCCCCACCCCATCCGCATTCATGAGTGTATAATACTAGTAGTTATAAAAAAAAAATCATAATAAAAAGGAAAGAGACAGACAGAAAAAAATGGGAAAACTTCCCTTTAAAAAAATATTTTCTTACATTGTTTTACACTGCATTTAGGCAGTTTTCAATTTTTTTCGATTTAGGCAATTCGATTTTTTTCTGGAATGGAAAATGAGCTCAACGCAGAGACGTTATGTTAAAATGAGAAAGTTGTGGTTTCATTTCTTTCGAAGACAGGTTCTACTTTCCCTTGCTTGTTTCAGGAGTAATTCTGCTAGCAAATAAAAATCCTAGAGTAATATATACATAAGGAAGTTGGCTAAAGAAAAAAAATATTTCTGATATATTATCGAAGTTATTTATTTTACCAATCGGTCTAAAATACATATTGTAAATTTACGTATTATAAATTTTGTGTGTTCGTAAGATTTGAACCACTCGTCAAACTTCACAGTTCACACTGTATTGTAAAAAGATGGATGCCTATAACTCGACTAAATTTCAACAGTTCTTGAGTGATTTTATAGAAATACATGTACTTTATAGTTTTCTAAAGTACTGTATACCCCTATTCAGTGCCTTAATTTCCGCTAACTTGATTCTTCACGTAACAGTATCATGTTTCAGAATCTAAGACACATTATGTATAAATGTAAATATGAAATTAATTAAATACTATAAAATAATTATTAAAAAAAAGTCTCATTTCGTGGTTTTCTGTCATTTCACACGTTTAAGCTTTTTGAGTTCGAATGGTTGATTCCTAAACCAAGAAACATGCATTCTAAAAGGATAATCTTGGTTTACATGTCGACCAAGCAATGCTGTCTCCCCCTGTTATTATTAACCTGTTTCCTGCGGAGAAAGATGTCAGCATCCATGAGATCTTGATTTATGATTGGGAAAAGAGTCATTTTTTAAGGACTTCAAAAAAGGAGGAGTTATTATGTTCAACGGGTATATTTTATTTTATACCCGTTGAATTTACAATGATAATTTTTTACCGCGTGAGCGATTTCAAAAAGCCTTTTTTTATTGGAAAGGGGATAGCTCAAGGGTGGTCCCAAAAATTAATTTGTTCACGTTATGGCGAGTTTATCATTTCGAAAATCGGAAGAAACCGTGTTATTAACCTTGCTTAAGGGATTGCCAGTAGCAGCGGTAGTCTAAATGTCAAAAGTCTCCAATATTGCCATTTTTTGGCAATTTATCGCCAAGTTTGGTGCAAAAAATATGTTTCCAGAACGGAACTCCTTTTGGCGATATCTTCTATACTTGGCGAGAGTTTGCCAAACCCTACTATTTTCAATTGGCTGACCAGATTGTATGATGGATAAAGCCCCATACTACGGTTTCGGGTTCAACTCCCAGCTGACGGGGTTCGATCCCGGACTGTACGTGGATGCCATTGTGTCCGTCCCTTAGGGGGCGACGTTGGTCCACCTACTAGGTGCCCCCATAATAAAGAGACCAACAACTCCGGCCTTAGTAGGGGCCAATGTCTACAGGGGCAGAGGCCCGCTATTAGATTAAAAAAACTATTTTCAATGGAAATAATTGTATAGCTTACTAAAATTAGCCGGAAAAGTTTACCGGCATATATCAAAAGTCGCCAAAGTTGGCCACTTTTGGCGATTTATCGCCAAGCTTTACGTCAAAAATAAGTCCCAAGACAAAACTCAATTTGGCGATATCTACTATATATGTTGAAACATCTCCATGCCAATAATTCTCCTGTGCGAAGTCAGAGCCAGCTGTGCCAATGCTTCGAAATTGCGTAAATTAGCGTTAAGGACCATGTTTGGGGCCCCGTACCGGGTGGCCCTGTGGGCCATCAAAAAAATTTAACATTGGATTTACTTTATATGAAAATATATAAATGCACTGTTCAAAAATTTGAATGGAGTTTAATAAAATTTGAATAAATTTGAGTGTTGAATGGAGACAGATACGACAATGTTTACAAATCATTTTGAGCGTTCCTGTAAATTATGCTGCTTGCATGAATTTTAGCCTATGTTACTCAGGAATAGTGTAGCTTTCAGTGAAAATATCTTTGCAATTGGCCCAGTAGTTACAGAGATGTCCATATGCGTCATGTGCTAGAACTCTTTTGAGCGTGCCTGTAAAAGAACTAGTTATGCTGCATGCTGAAAGGTAGCTTATAATACTCAGGAATAGTGCAGCTTTCTATCAGTGAAAACATTTTTCGAATCGGTCCAGTAGTTGAAGATATCCCCATTCAGCGTAATGTAATTCTTATGAGGGCCCCTGTAAAAGAACTATTCGTGATGTGTGGAGGATATGTTTGTGATATATGGAGAATAGGTTAATTTTCAATACTACTACAGTCGATTAAACTTCTAAAAGTAACGCCGAAATGCCCACATGCGTGTCAGTGGAATGTTCCAAATAGGGAGGTACTTTTTGGGATTTTTCTTGGAAGCAGTTGTACCTTCAAAAAATGTTTTTTCATAATATCAAACTACTATGCTGATATTACATCTCCATGTCAACAGTTATCCTGTGGGAAGTCGGCTTCAGCTGTAGCAATGCTTCGAAATTGCTTAAATTAGCGTTAAGGACCATGTTTGGGGTCCCGTACAGGGGGGCCCTAGGGGCCTTCAAAAACTTTTAACATTGGATTCACTTTATATGAAGATATATAACTGCACTGTGCAAAATGTTTTTCCATATCACGCCAGAGCCAAGATTTAAAGCATTTTTAAAACTGTATTTTCTATGAAATCGGGGGCATTTTTTTTGGGGGGGGGAGGGCTTATTTGGGACTTTGACAATTTTCGAATGAAGTTTCAATTTGAGATGTTAATATACAAGGTATATTATACGATAAAATGAAAAAATTCTCTGAAGCACCTCTGAGCAGTCGCAGTCGAGACAATAAAGTGGCAAAAATGGCCCTAAATTAATTCTACGTCATTCGTCTGGGGTACTTAGACCACCCATAACTCCAAAACTAAAAGAGGGAAATGAAAAATATCTCAGATTTGTTCTTTCTTTGGGTAAGGCAACACCAGAAAAAAAAAAAAAAATCATGAAATTCTGAGATATTGATGGGAACTTTTTTCTATTGACCTGCCCGATTTGCTCTTGCAACGGCTCTTAAATGTTCCGTCCGTCATAACCATTGCCTGAAAATTTTTTCGATATGTCACACTAGGCGGGGCCATCGCTAAACAACGGGCCTGCTTATGAGTTGCCATCGCTAAAAATGAGTTTATCATTGAGACCTGTTTTCTCCACTCACAGTATTCTATTTTATTATTCTAAGTATTATAAATGTTATATTATTTTATTATTTTAAAACAATTTTTTTTATACTTTTGTCGTACTAAAGAACTTTAGATGTAGGTAATCGTTTTGTGAATCTTGCGCCATTTTCTTTCATGAAACTTTATCCTAAAATTCGAACATTTTGCTCTGAATGTAAAGGTAAGTGAACGCTTATAATGTATTTAGAAATTCTAAAAATATGTATGTAAATCATGTTTAGTGAATAATTACTCATGTGTTATTTATAAATAAATTATTTTAATCAGAAATCGTATTACTTGAGTAGTTTTTATTCTTGTAAAAAAGCATGACGTTGTGATACTATTTAGAAAATTTAATTTTGCCAGTTGAAAATGTTATTTATCAGTTATATATGCCTTGATTATGTGATTAAGACTTACATCTGGTACAGTGCAGAAATACAGTAAATTATAAATTATTGATTTTTGCCCGTTTATACAGAAACTTCAAAAGTAGTTAATATCTTGTACAAGCGTTCATTATGCTTGCTCAATTCCTAAGTTCGATTGAGAAAGCGACAAAAGAATAATATATACTACATGAAATGTCTTTATTAAAGAATAATTAATTCAGGGATCGCGCTATAGAGCGTATTTTATCAATTTTCTCCAATATACAGGATATCCCGAAAACAATGAAATGCGCTTTGATACATCCTTTGTTAAAGATTAATCTTGAATTGTTTAAAATAACGTAGGAAATACGACTACGTTCATGAAATATTCATTATAAAAATGTCTTTCTCATTTGTGTATTTAGTTATTTTAAAATATATTAAATATCCACTTGTGAAACTAAAATAAGCAATCGTGAATCATGAGAGTAAGCGCTACTTTGTTTTTCCTTCAAATTATATGCATCTATTTTCTTTATGTAAATATGTATCATAGCAAACAAATTAATGAGTTCGTACTTGAATTAGTAACACAATTACTACTTAAAACTACATTAAATAACGTTTGAAAGCACTGGGAAGCTTAAGAAATGCCTGATGTATACGTGAAGACTCGAGCATCCGTAGGCCTCTTTGGAAGGCTCATCAAAATACACGCGCAGGCCCGTTACTAATTGCGAAGGTCCCGCACTAGGGAAGCTTGCGAAGACACATTCTAAATCATATTCGAGACTATGACATCATTACTTTTTTAGAAAATGATGAAGAGCTTTTATTTCATTTCAAACAAGCAGCAGCAGAGATTCCTACCCTGATATCATCGTTGCCTTCCTTCATGCCTCCCTGATCACTGTGCCCCAGCCGAGTATTCAAATATTCAGTGGCGCCCCCCCCCCTCAGGGGGAAAACCTTCTTTAGGTTTTCACAGGTGTCGCAATCCCGGGGCCCCAGCGATCTCTCGCTCCTCTGTTTTTTTACCCTCCTCTCTTCTTCTGCTGTTTCCTTTCCCTTCTCCCTCGGTGTGGTTTCTTCTCTTGAAGTGAGGGCCCCCCTTCAGAAGCTGTGGTCGCTCTGTACCGTCAGCTTCTGGTGGCGGGTGAACTGCCCACGCGTTTGCCGTGCGTGGAGACCCGTGTCCCCGGAAATGGGGATCCTGGTAATTGAGGGGTACTTTCTCCAACACATTGCTTTGGCCTCGGCTTCGGGTAAACGGGAGGTACACAGCGTTCCCCTGTGTATCAATCGGCTGGTGGTACTGGTTCAGCCAACTGCTAGGGTTCAAGCAAACGGACATCTACTGGGCACATCGTTAAGGGTGGATGCTGCTTAAGGGATGTCCTGTGCGCGTATAGACCCGACTAGCACTGGTGCATGTACATGCATCCCCTTGTTGGGCTCCGTGGTGGGCGGTGCGGTCGGGTCCGAATTTCCAATCCCCAATATGGATTCGACACTTTCCTTATCTAATGTCAACGTTCCGAACTCTCTCACTGAGGGAGCTATTACTGCAAAAATTTTTCTCGTAAAATGTCAGGACGGAAACTTTAACCAAACATCCCCGTTTCTAATCCATAAAACCATACTTGCTAATGTTGGAGAAGTTGCTAAAATAAAAAAAATACGCTCTGGCGACATCTTAATAGAAGTAACTAATAACAAACAGGCAAACAGTATTATGCAATTAAAAACTATCGGCCTTAAACCTGTCACTGTATCACCTCATAGGACACTCAATTCATCAAGAGGCGTCATATCCGAACCTGACCTATTACACTGCTCCGAGGCTGAAATCCTTGAAAATCTCAAATCCCAAAATGTTTGTGCAGTTCGCAGAATCTCTATCCGACGCAATAACCAAACACTGGACACCAAACATATAATTCTGACTTTCCAATCACCTAAACTTCCTTCCCATATCAAAGCAGGATACCTCTCATGTGCCGTTAGACCCTACATACCCAATCCTACTCGATGCTTTCAATGTCAAAAGTTCGGCCATACCAAACCTTCCTGTCGTGGTTCCCCAACCTGTGCTCGTTGTGGGACCTCCGGCCACGACAGTGAAACCTGCTCTAATCCACCCAAATGTGTGAACTGCAAACAAGATCATCCTTCATATTCCCGCTCATGCCCGAAATGGTCGTTTGAAAAAGAAATCCAGTCCTTGCGTGCCACCCAAGGACTGTCATATCCAGAAGCCCGTAAAGTAATGAACTCCCGTACACCCAAACCCGGTCAGTCTTATGCTGCAGTAGTCAAATCTGTTAAATCAATTGCCATCCAAAGGGAGCCACCAAAATCTGTGCCCGTCTCTATACCTACTTCCACTACTAAAACTAAACACTCAACCTCTACCCAAAATAATTCTTCCATAGCTCTACAAAAAAGCACATCAAAGAAGAAGTCTGAAAGCAACAACTCCACTCAAAATAGACCTCTAATCAAAAAAACTGCAGCCTATAAGGCAAAATACAGTAAGTCCAGACTTAAAAAGATCCTTCCACAAAAGCCCATTGATGACTCAATACTGCATTTAGATCCTACCGATTCTGACATTTCCGACAATATCATGGATGATGATGACATCCCTAGTACCCCACTTACACCTACGGGGACTAAAAGCAAGCTCTCAATCATCCCTAACATCACTTGATAATGGCTCTGCTGCTTTCTTGGAACTGCCACGGTTTTCACAATAAAATTGATGACCTCAAAACCCTAATTTATGACTATAACCCTGCATGCCTTGCCCTTCAGGAAACTTATCTGAAAACCAATAAACAAACACAAATTCTTAATTATACCATCCTTAGAAAAGACTATGAGCTCGGGGAAAGGGCCTCCGGTGGCGTTGCCCTTTTAATAAATAATCAATATCCGCATTCTATTCTCAATCTCAATACTACTTTACAGGCTGTTGCCGCTCGGGTCCATCTCAAACATCTTACTACTATCTGCAGTATTTATCTTCCCCCGAATGAAACCATCTGCCAAACCTCTCTCAATAGTCTTATCCAACAACTTCATCCTCCTTTTATCCTCCTGGGGGACATGAACGGTCATAGCCCCGCATGGGGCAGCACAGACATAAACAATAAAGGCCAACTTATTGAACAGCTGCTAACAGACTTTTCTCTTTGCGTTATGAATAACGGGGATAATACCTACTTCCACTACCCTACTAAATCCTTCCATGCCATAGACCTAGCTATTTGTTCTCCATCTATCCTCCCACTTTATAACTTTTCAGTCTCCAGTGACTTACACAACAGTGATCACTTTCCGATTTTTCTTTCACCACTTTACTACAATCCAAAAGGCACCTTTACCACCCCTAGGTACATTTATGATAAGGCAGATTGGATTACCTTTACAGCACTATCCAAAATCACCTCAAACATCCTTGAAGGCACTATTGAAGAGGTCGTGGATAAAGTCACTTCAGTCATTATTAAAGCAGCTGATGCCAATATTCCAAAATCGGGCATGACACTTCGGCGCAATAAAAAACCGTGGTGGAATGAAACCTGTACACTAGCAAAAAAACAGCAGCAGAAAGCATGGAGTGTTTTTCGGCGATACCCTACCACCGAAAACCTCGTCCTTTTTAAAAAAGCAAAAGCTTATGCCAGGAGAATAAGGCGGCAATCTCAAAAGCAATCTTGGGTGAAATACGTCTCTAGCATAACACCCACCACTACTAGTAAGGAGCTATGGTTGAAAACAAAAAGAGCCATGGGAATCTATAATAACCCTTCAATAACCTGTCTGTCCATTAATAATAATATAATATCTGATACTAAAGAAATAGCAAATAACATCGGTCAAACTCTTGCTTCTATATCCTGCAGTACTTCCTTCTCAAACCCTTTTTTCTCCTACAAACAACAATGTGAACGAAAAATAATAAAATTTAAAACCTCCTCCCACTTTCCCTACAATAGTGATTTTACTATCAACGAACTCACCAAATACCTACGGCAATCCTCCAATACTTCTCCTGGTCCTGATGGCATTACTTATGAAATGCTGAAACACCTATCCTATGACTCTTTACTAAACCTCTTAAAATTTTACAATAGAATCTGGAACGAACAAACTTTTCCCTCTGCCTGGAGCAATGCAATAGTCATTCCCTTCCCAAAACCTGGAAAAGATACTTCTAATCCTAGTAACTACCGTCCCATAGCCCTTACTAGTTGTCTTTGTAAGTTAATGGAAAAAATAGTTAATGCCCGCCTTGTTTACATTTTAGAAACTGGGGACCATATACATCCCTTTCAGAGCGGTTTCCGCAAAGGCAGATCCACTATAGACAACATTTTAAATTTAGAGACACAAATCCGTAATGCTTTCCTCAGGAAGAATCACTTAGTGTCAGTGTTCTTCGATATAGAAAAAGCATACGACCGAACGTGGAGATACGGAATCCTTCAAGATCTCTATAATATAGGCTTTCGAGGCAATCTTCCAATTTTTATAAATAATTTCCTATCGCTCAGAAACTTCCGTGTCCGGGTCAACGGCACTCTGTCTGATAATTTCACACAAGAAGAGGGTGTTCCCAGGGCTCCGTCCTTAGCGTCACCCTCTTTTCTATAAAAATCAATAATATTCTTAATCAATTGCCCCCAACCGTCCACGGTAGCCTATATGTAGACGACCTTCAAATCTCCTGCCAGGGGAAAGATATACGTCTCGTTGAACGGCAGCTTCAAACTGCCATCAACCGCATCCTAAAATGGTGCGACACAAACGGCTTCACCATGTCTGTCGAAAAAACAGTCTGTACCCACTTTTGCCGGAAACGTGGGATCCACCCGATCCAGAACTTTATATAGGTCATAATACCATTGTTATCAAGGACTCTGTCAAATTTTTAGGTTTAATTCTTGACAAAAAACTTACTTTTGCTAACCATATTTCTGACCTTCGCAGTAAATGCGAGAAAAAGCTGAATATTTTAAAGGTCTTAACCAATACCTCTTGGGGGGCAGACCGCGATGCTCTCTTGAGGATTTACCGTGCTGTCATACGTACAAAAATGAACTATGCATGCTGCACGTATGGGTCAGCATGCAAATCAGCTTTAAAAAAACTAGACACTGTGCATCATGCTGCACTACGCATTTGCTCTGGTGTTTTTAGAACATCACCTGTACATAGTCTTTACATTACCTGCCATGAGCCATCTCTCACCCTCACACGTCATAAGCTATCATTAAATACTTACTTTCGTATTCTCTCTCATCCCTCACATCCATTAAAGAGCTCCTTCATAGATACTCATCTTGACCGCTTTTATGCGAATCGTCCCATATATACTCCTCCTTTCGGACTCAGGATTCGTAGGAGCCTTGTTGGTACGCAACTGGAGGATGTTAACGTTTCCACCTGCTCTTTTCATGACATACCCCCTTGGGGTATGTTGCAGATATCATACCTACAACCTTCCAAAGGCTTTTCAAAACCAGACACTGACCCCATAATATATCAGAAATTGTTTTTAGACCACAGGAACAAATACCCAAACTACGGAGAGCTATATACCGATGGCTCTAAAACTGGAAATCACGTCGGCTTTGCCCTTGTGGGTAGAAATTTCACATGCAGCTACTCCCTCCCTCAGTTTTGCTCTGTCTTTACAGCTGAATTACTGGCCATTTACGAAAGCCTTCTGTACATCTCCAGAAATGATGCAAAGAACTTTATCATATACACAGATTCCCTCAGTGTACTGGAAAACCTAAAATCGGGCTCTCAAACACATAGCTACATCACGAAAGTCTTACATAAATATGAACAACTCGTAAACTGGGGATACAGGATCCTCCTCTGTTGGGTACCCAGTCACATCGGGATCAGTGGAAACGAGAAAGCAGACACACTAGCCAGGGATGCGACCCTCTCATACACCGGCAATCTCTCCTTTAGAGACATAAAGTCTAGCATCTCTGGCATAGTGAAAAGCATATGGACCGATAAATGGGACAGTGAAACTGGGAACAAACTTCATTTTATCCGTCCAGCCCTCACACATTGGTCATCTCATCCTTATCGCAGACTAGATGTCATTTTGACACGTCTCCGCATTGGTCATACGCGGCTTACTCATAAGCATCTGCTATTTGGTGAACCTGCTCCAGAGTGCCCCCACTGTCATACTTGCCTCACCATTCACCATCTTTTAACCTCATGCCCTGCTTTTAATCGTTTTTACCGAGCACTTTTTAACTGCTCTCATCACAAACTTGATGAAATACTGGGTGAAACCCCGCACTTTAATCTGTTCGCCTTTCTTCGGCGTATCAACATTCTTTACTCATTGTGAAGTATATACTTTTCTCTGTCTGGTATCTGGATGGGAGCCCCATGCAGATGCTCTTGTCCTTTTAATCTACCTTTTACTTCTCTACAGTTTGCTTTTACTGTCTTTAGACCTCATGGTTTTTAGCTTTACATGTTTTATACAACACTTTTTTACCTGAACACTTTCTTTTACTATTTACACACCTTGTCTGGAGCAGTATGTCCTTTCTGGACCTTGTGCCATAAAACCTCAAATAATCAATCAATCAATCAATCAGTGGCGGCCCGTGGTCAAAACTGTTAGTGCAGCCGGAAGTATATGAACACCTCCCCCCCCCTTCCTCCCCACAGGAATGGAAAATCTTTGTTACTGAATTGGAAAACGGATTAAACCCTCACCGAGGAAAAAGAAATTTCATAAAAAATGCAAGAGATCCTATTTTACTTCCATAAAATTTACATAAATTTCAACCAGCCGCTCTTATCCTCAAAATTGCATTAATCCGTGTCTGATTCGAAGTTTCCTTAGAATTTTCTTTTGTAACGATAACTTCAGAAGGAAAGAAAGAAAAAAAAGAAAACTTGTAACAATCGTAAAATGACGTCAAAGCATCGTCATCCTTTTAGTTACAATCCACCCAACTAACTCCATGGCGCGAGCGCGCGATTTTTTTTTTATCCAGTAATTCGCTTAATCTTGGTATTCTAAAGTTTTAGTAAAAGATGTTTGCAAGAAAATATGGTAAGAGGATTTTGTAATGGTTGTAAAAAATAAAATGATGTTTACAGCTAGCTATAAGTGGCGCCCAACGTAAAAAATGGTACAGATAAGTGAGTGACGTTTTACTTTAAATTCAGGAAATATGGCGTATTTGGGTAAGGCGCGGAAGGAGGATCTAATCCTGCTTGCCCAAGAGATTGGGGAGGAAGAAGTTAGTACAGACTTAAAGATTATAGATCTTGGAAATTTAATTATGAAGTCTAAGAATTATGAGGAAGTGTTTGTAAAAGATGTCCTATCAAATATAATTGAAGTTCGGAAATTAAAAGAACAAGAAATAATTAATGACAAGAATCTCGAAATAGAAAGGCTTAGGTCCCAACTCGAAGCTCATAGGTTAGGCTTACCAACCGAAATTAATAGAGCTAGTGTAGAAATGTATCAGTCTATCTTGGAAGTACAAAAACTTTTACCAGTTTTCTGTCCAAAGGAAGATGATATGGGTTTATTTTTGAATTTGTTTGAAAGGCAGTTAAACTTCTTTAATGTGCCTGATTCTAAATGGGTTGCTTATTTGATCGGAGTGCTACCAGCCGATATCGCCAAACTTATTGCTAGGGAGCCAAATGAGAAGACTCAGAATTATAAATACGTTAAAAACTTGTTGTTACAAAGGTTTAAGCTTACGGCAGATAAATTCAGACAGTTATTCTGTCAGCATAACAAATCGCCTGACGGTACTTGGCGAGATTTCTATTTTGAATGAAGGACATACCTTGAAGGTCGTATTTCAGAACTGGGTATCAGTGATTTCGAAAGCCTTAAAGACTTAATAATTTCCGACCAAATAAAAAGAAAAACCCCATCAGAAAAGAGAGATCATTTTATGGGATGAATGGGCAGACTGGAATTCTCCTAGTGAATTAGCTGAAAAGCTTGATGCTTATGTAAATATTCGAAATAATTTAGGAAAAGACTCTGTCTATTTTAGAAAGAAATTTAGTGGATATAAAACTAGTTCGCCAAAACGAGACTACCAGTCTAAATGGTCTGAAAGAACACAAATAAAATCTGTCTCAGATGATAGAAATCCTTTAACATGTTACGGTTGTGGTAACCCTGGATACATAAAGGCAAAATGTCCAAATTGTTCAAAAAACAGAGAAGAACAAACTAGATTTAATTCTGTACATATGTACACTTGTTTGGGTTCAGCCCCTCCAACTGTTTTGTTAGACATATCCATTTTTGAAGCAACTGGAGCTGTTTGCGCGGATACTGGTGCTAGCCGTTCTATTGGTGGAGAATCCTTATATAAATTTCTCAAGGAAAGAGGCCAAATATTCACGGATCTAGAACTTTCTATGCAGTTAGCTGATGGTCATCGAACTACGTCTAGAGTGTTGAGTGCTGACGTGCCAATTACTATACAAAACCGAACATTTATTACGAATCTTATTTTCTTGCCCCATGCTAAGGGAAATCGCACTCTGTTGGGTGTAGACTTTTTACAAAAATCTGGTATTGTGTTAGATATCAAGAGCGGGTTTTGGCACTTTGATGACACACCTCGTCACAAATTCTCGTTTGCAAAAGAGGATCCAAATCTGGAAGAAACTGTCGAAAATATCGAAGTAAATTCCTATTCTTTGAGAGAAAGCGAAGGTTCAAGATTAGATTCTGAAGAAAAGAAAATTTTAAATGATTTGCTCTGCAAATATGAGAGAATCTTTCAGGCAGGGGGAGAGGCCACTCCACTAGTAGAGCATCATATTAATACAGGAAATCACCCGCCAGTGTCAGTTCCACCTTATCGGTTGTCCCCAGCAAAAAGAGAGTTGCTGAAAGCTAAAATATATGACCTTCTTGTGAAAGGAATTATTGAAGAGTGTGAATCTACATACTCGGCACCAGTTGTCCTTGTTCCAAAACCGAATGGTGAAGTACGTCTTTGTATCGATTACAGAAAGCTAAACTCTGTGACTATACCCGATTCTTATCCTTTACCGAGGATGGACGATCTTTTGCATCAAGCCAAACGTACTGAATTCATGTCTACGCTTGACTTACGTTCTGGTTACCACCAGGTAAATGTGTATGCACCTGATCGTGACAAAACAGCTTTCGTGTGTTCTCTAGGAACATTTCGCTATCGCAGAATGCCTTTTGGTCTGCGTAATGCACCAGCAACTTTTCAGAGACTTATGGATAACTTTCGAAAGGGACTTCCTGGAATAAATATACTTACTTATTTGGATGATATTATAGTTTTGTCATCCACTTTTGAGCAGCACATGTCAGATCTTGAAGCTGTTTTTCAGAGACTTGAAAAATGGAAACTTTTTGTAAATAGAGAAAAGTGTAATTTTGCATGTAACAAAGTAAAGTACTTAGGTCACTGGATTACCCCTAATGGCATTGAAGTAGACTCTGAAAAGGTTGAAGCCATCACTCGGATTCTGCCTCCCAAGAATGTTAAACAACTGCAGTCCTTCCTACAAACCTGTTCATAGTATCGACGATTCATACCTAACTTTGCAGAACTATCTCGACCGTTAAGCAATCTCACTAAGAAGAAATCAACGTGGTTTTGGGGTACCCATGAAGAAAATGCATTTCAAGCTTTAAAACGCTGCTTGGTTTCGGCACCAATACTGGAACAGGCTGATGAAACAAAACCATTCATTGTTCGAACTGATGCAAGAAGCTATGCTCTTGGAGCAGTGCTCCTCCAGGGGGAGAATTCTGAAGAACGAGTGATTGAGTATGCTAGTAGATTATTGAATTCTGCAGAACGTAACTATTCAACTACTGAGCGTGAGGCACTTGCTGTAATTTGGGCTCTTAACAAGTTCCGAGGGTACATTGATGGAAGTGAAGTTACTGTGGCATCAGACCACCAGCCTTTAAGATGGCTCATGAGTCTTAAGTCTCCATCTGGACGACTTGCCCGATGGGCTTTGCAATTGCAGGAATTCAATTTGAAGATAGAATACATACCTGGAAAGGCGAATGTTATAGCTGATATGTTGTCCCGGCCTTGTTGTGGGCATCCTCCTAAAGATAGCTGTGAGCTCTGCTCGGTCGTTGTGGATATACCAGCAAGTAAACCAAGTGATTTACGTTTTAACCAAATGAAAGATGAAGAATTGAAAAAGATAATTAAAAGCTTTGAAAGTGACCAAAAAAGTGTTGACTATTATAACTGGACCGAACGTGGTTACATTATGAACCAAGGTGTTTTGTACAGATATTCCCCAAGTTCAGATTCGGAAGAGGCACAGCTTGTTGTGCCATCGCACGAGAAAGAAAAGATTATGAAAGTATACCATGATTCGCCAACAGCAGGTCATTACGGTGCTGAAGGAACTTATGATAGAATTTCCAAAAGATACTATTGGACCGGAATGCGTTCATATATTGCAAACTATGTAAAGAACTGTGCTGAATGCAACAGGTACAAGCCGTCAAATCAAAAACCATCAGGATTGTTGCAAACTCCTGTTTATTCTCAAAGGTTTGAAGTCCTATCTATTGATCTTTTTGGTCCCTTACCAGAAAGTAAAAGTGGCAAAAAGTGGATATTCATTGTTGAAGATTGTGCAACTAGATGGGTAGAATTGTTTGCCTTAAAGCAAGCCACTGCAAAGGAGTGTGCAACGACGTTGTTAGAAGAAGTTATTTTGAGATATGGTCTCCCAAGACGTCTAATTAGTGATAACGGAAGCCAATTTGTCAGTGGTGTAATGCAACAACTCTGTTTCCTCTTGGATATAAAACAAAGCTTGATTCCTGTCTATCATCCTCAAGCTAACCCTGTAGAGAGGAAAAATCGGGATCTGAAACCGAGATTGGCTATCCTTGTGGGTAATGAACATGACTCTTGGGAAGAAAAGCTTCCAACAATTCGTTTTGCTATGAACACTGCCAAATGTGATACCACCGGACAAAGTGCAGCATATTTGCAGTTCGGCCGAGAACTATGGACAGTCGATGACGTACAGCATGACATACGTGCAGTTATTTATAACGACAATTTTGTGCCAGAAATTACACCATATTTGAAGAGATTTGCTAATATTTCTAAGGAAATTAAGGAAAGAGTGGAAATAAAACAAGACCAAAGAAAGAAATATGCTGATCGTAAAAGGCAGCAAGGACCTAACTTCATACCGGGAGATAAAGTATGGGTAACCTCACATCCTGTGAGTAAAGCCTCCAATCACAAAACTGCAAAGTTCATGCCTAAGCGTGATGGACCATATGTGATATTGACTCAAAGATCGCCTACTACATTTGAAATTGCAAGCCTGGATAATCCACATGAACCGCTTGCAACATATCATTCATCAGCATTAAAATTGTGTCATAATTCGGACGCTACACCAGTGGCTCCGATAAGAAAACGAGGTAGACCACCGAAAAAGCCTCCTGGTTCTTCGTCGGGACGTCGTCAGAACCAGAGGGGGAGGATGTAACAATCGTAAAATGACGTCAAAGCATCGTCATCCTTTTAGTTACAATCCACCCAACTAACTCCATGGCGCGAGCGCGCGATTTTTTTTTATCCAGTAATTCGCTTAATCTTGGTATTCTAAAGTTTTAGTAAAAGATGTTTGCAAGAAAATATGGTAAGAGGATTTTGTAATGGTTGTAAAAAATAAAATGATGTTTACAGCTAGCTAAAAACTTACTTATTTTTTATAAGTCAAATCAATCCTCCTTTCTTTTAAACTTGCGAATCGGTCAGTGATGTCCTCATAAAAAGGCGTTGTTTTAATTCAGATATCAATAATTTTAAAAGCTCTTTAAAATTTCCCATGTTTAAAGAATTTTCTCGCTCGCCATGTCCTCTTAATGCCAGTTCTTGCTTACTTAAAAACAATACTGCTTTGATGGGTAATTGTCCATTCATAAGCGTCTATCCAGGCTTACCTTCTTGATAAATTCAGCAATATAAAGTCGAGAGTTTTCCGAACATATATTCTTCGTACCCCACCTTCACTTCTTGAGCCAATCAGTGAGTCGAATTCACTGCAGCCGTCGTTTGAAAATCTTTCATCAGTTGTACTTAGCTACTAACTCCCTATGCCGGAGAGACTGCTTACAAACTCGTTGCCATGGCAACGGTGCTGCCAATTTCTTGATCGGTTATGAGGGATGTTCCCAGGCCTCCGAGAGAGGAGAAAGATTCTTTCTCCTCTCTCGGTGGCCTCGGCTGTACCAAGACTCACAGTTGAATTGTGGGAAGATTAAAGGGCTTTTTTCTGAATGAGCGATCCGGCAGTTACTACAACACGTTGTTTTTTGTTTTTGTTTTAGATTAAAAAAAAAATTTATCATAGAAATTCCATAATTCTAATCTGAATTTAAGAAAGTTAGTAGAATAAATTATTTTAAAGTATGTGTTGATAATTTTAAGTGCAGCCCGGCTGTACTTGCTGTATCCCACGAGCCGCCACTGCAAATATTTATGACAGGAAGCAAATATATGCACAATGTGGAGATCTCCTGAACTCACGTTTTTGCAATATGTTCGTTAAATAAATACTCAAAAATGAAATGTGTTGAAAAACGTTGTATAAACGAATCGTCTGGTATTAATCATCTTGGTTGTCGTATTAATAAAATTTGATTATTCGTAATTTGTAATTACTAGTAGTTAAAAATTGATATAATTACAAGTACTTACGTAGGTCCACCAGCGGTCCACCAAGACGAGCGATTTTTCGCCAAGATAAATGTCGGACACATGAAATTATTGATGGTATAGAACACAATTGGCAACAGTTTGCCAGCACATTTGACGAAAAAATAGTTTGGCGGGAATGACCGCCGGGATAATACGCAAGTACCTAATTACATTTGTAGTTTCTATTATTTTAATGCAAGATCTCTAAAATAGCAAGAAAATCCGAGTGTTTTTAAAATGGCGTGTGCATTAAAAAAAATAATGTTCCGTGTATTTTTTAGTGATGTTCCTTTTTTCCGACCTTAATTTTTTATTTAGCACCCAATATTTAGTGTGAAATTCAGTTTTTGTTTAATTATTGTATCTAATAACTGAATTGGCAACAGTAGGTTTCATGTCGATGGAAACTATACTGTTAAAAATAGACAGTGAAATTAATCAAGTAAATGATCAGATTGAGCTTAGTTTTCGGTGCACAGATAAAAAATATTTTGTCATTCATCAACAAACCATAATTCAAAACTTTCAAAGCTATTTCGTTCGTAATTTTAAGGCCCGAGCCTGATAGTCTGAATGAGTTTTTTTCACATTATATCGCCGAAATAATGTATTCATCACATGCCATGAGTTACTAAGGCAATTATATAAACTCGTGCCATCAAACTGCTCTCGATTCCACTTGCTATTTGAAAAGGATGGGTGCTTACGTATTATCAAGAAATACGTATAATATCGGGAGACGCCACCAGCAGATTTCGTCAGAGCCCCACTAATATATTCAGGGGCCTATTGAAGGTTGAAATAAGAACTATTACCATAGAATAAGATAGCCATGAGGCAATGTTTTGGGCCAGGTAATATGGCGGCTCGGTTACAGTTTAGGCTTCACTATCAGATAGGTAATGATATCTCTTTGTATTCCTATCTCAATGGTCAGAGGAATGAAACTTCAGGTTTATGAATCATTCCAGTCATAAAGACTACGCAAGCACTAGAGCATTTCATTTTTTAAAATTTATTATTACTTTTTTTTAATTCTGGAAGCATGACTCTTTTCGATTGTCTAATATCAGTTGTTAAACATCGTATTTTATAGATCACAGAATCCACACAATGCATTTTAAAGTCAGTGAGTGAATTAATGCTCTTGTTAGAATTTTTTTTTTTTTTTTGTATTAGTCCGTCCATAGTTGAAAGCGTTGCCGTATTATAAAAATTGTCTTATTAGAAGAATACACTTTATTTAGAAAAAATGTGGGAAAACGTTCAATCAGGTCTCCGGAAAACTTATGCTAATAATTTATCTAAACAAGAGTATATGCTTCTGAATGCTCTAATATATGAAATCTGCACAACTGGCGGTACAAGGGAAACACCGTTTGGTAAGAGACAACTGTATGAAAAATTAACTGGTTTTTTTGTTGCCTATCTTAGAGGTTTGCTCACAGATTATAAGGACTTGGCTGATGAACATCTTTTGCAACGCTATAGTCAACAGTGGCAAGATTACCGTACGTCAAGCAAAATTGTGGATGGTATTTGTTCCTATTTAAATAGGCATTATGTTCTGCAGAGGGTGTACTGGAAGGACGCAGAAAATGTACTGGAAATTTATGATTTATCACTTGTATCTTGGCGGGATTATTTATTGAAACCTTTAAATCGAGAGATTTCTGTGGCTATTCGTAAGTTGATTGAAAAAGAAAGGAATGGAGAGTCTGTGAATACTGGTATAATAAGCAAAGCTTTAAATTCATTCATAGAAGTGGATATGGGAATTCCCGATCCCAATGCTACTAGGCCCAATCTTCGAATGTATAAAGATGCGTTCGAAACTCAATTTTTGGCTGACAGTGAAGTTTTTTACCACAATGAAAGTGCATCAGTCATTCGTAGGAATCCTGTATCAGAATCTATGAAGAAAATTGAAATGTGGTTCCATGAGGAGCAAAAAAGAGCCAGATTGTATTTGCATGAATCAACCCTAGGTGCACTTGAACGAATACTCGAAAATGTTATAGAAAAGTACATCGAAATATTTCATTCTGAATTCAAAAACTTACTTGCACACCATAAAATAGATGACTTGAAAAGAATGTTTCTCTTACTGTCTCGCATTTACGGTGGTTTAGACGAGCTAAAAGTTCAATTTGAGGATTATATTTGCCAACAAGGCTTAACTTCCGTTGAAAAGTTCACCGAAGCTCCTAGTTTAGACCTAAAATCGTACATTAATGCCATACTAGAAATTTATCAAAGATATAATGCTATCGTAATAGTAGTTTTTGACAGCGACGCAGGTTTTGCAGCCGCTCTGGATAAAGCATGTGAAAAATTCATGAACAGAAATTCTATTACAGAAAGCAGCGGATCTTCAAATAAGCCTGCTGCACTACTGGCAAAATACTGCGATTTGTTGTTAAAGAAGAAACCCAGTGATGGAGAAGAAATGGAAATAGTCGATAATTTGAATCTAGCAATGGTAGTATTTAAGTACATCGAAGAGAAAGACCTATTTCAAAACTACTACAGTAGAATGCTGGCTAAAAGACTTGTTCAGCAAGCTAACGCTGCTGGAAATGACGATGCAGAAATTATCATGATTTCCAAACTTCGTGAATCATGTGGTTTCGAATACACTTCAAAACTCCAACGATTGTTTCAGGACATTTCTGTAAGCCGAGATCTGAACGCTCAGTTCCGACAAACAGCCCATCAGTTAGATATCGATTTCAGCATCAATGTCATCAGTTCTTCGTCGTGGCCGTTCAGTCAAACCCTAAAGTGCAATCTTCCCCAAGAATTGGAACGGAGCGTTCAACTTTTCACTGAATTTTACACCAATCACCACAGCGGCAGGAAACTGACCTGGTTACAAGGAATGTCGAGAGGCGAGCTAGTGACAAGCTGTTTTGATAAACCTTATGCTTTCCAGGCGTCTACGTTTCAGATGGCCGTCTTGCTTCAATTCAACTCTGGGGATACCTTCAGTGTGCTCCAGCTTGAAGAAAACACCGGTATAAGATCGGACATCTTGCTTCAAATTTTGCAGGCCCTCTTGAAGATGAAAGTGCTAAAACTTGAAGAGGAAACTCATTTAAGTGCCGCTTCGGCAATTTCCCTAAATGTTGGTTATCATAATAAAAAAGTCAAGGTGATTATGAACTCCCAAATTAAGTCCGAAATAAAATCCGAACAAGACGTTGTTAATAGGGACGTGGAGGAAAATCGTAAATTTTTGATCCAAGCCGCAATAGTTCGAATTGCTAAATCGAGGAAAATAGTTGGACATAACATACTGTTATCGGAAGTATTAAATCAGCTGTCTGCCCAATTTAAGCCAAAAATTTCCGTTATCAAGAAGTGCATTGATATGCTAATTGAAAAGGATTACTTGGAAAGGGTAGAAAGCAATTCATACAGCTATATAGCATAAAATAGCGATTATCATTGTATTTGTGCGCGTATTTATGTGCATAAAGTTTTAGGCAATACCTTTTCAGACCTTATAAATTAAAATCTGTAACCTGCTTTCTATGACTGATGTGCAGCTTATAGTCTTAGACTGTCGGATAAATTTATTTTCATTGACATCGTGTGCCATCTATGCAGCATTTGTATTTTTTTCGATACATAAATATATAAGATCGAATCAAAATGAAAGTAACATATATCATGGTTTCAATCTTAAAAAGTATAAAGCCAGCGGCATGGCTGCGGGTATTGGCACCCTGGGCGGACCTCCAAAATGCCGCTCCACAGAGGTTTTGTAAGTAACTTTGGTACTTACGTATTATCCCGGCAGTCATTCCCGCCAAACTATTTTTTCGTCAAATGAGTTGCCAAACTGTTGCCAATCGTATTCAAAACCATTAATAATTTCACGTGCCCGGCATTTATCTTGTCAATAATTCGCTCGTCTTGGTGGACCGCCGGGATAATGCGTAAGTACCGAAACTTTTATAATAAACATAGGAAAATACATTGAATTCGATTGTAAGAGTAGTGAATTTCAGAAATTTCGAGGTACAGAGGTATATGAAATAAACAGGCTCACGATAGACAGATTCCTCTCCTTGGTACAGCTTCAATATCATCCCTGTTCGGAGAGGTTATTTTTGGCGACTTGTTTTGGCGAAAAAAATAACTTGATATTGCAATGACTAGCCATTGTTTATCTTTTGCTTAGATGTGAAATTTCAATTTCCATTTAAATTTTCCCAATATTTTAATTAGTGATGTTTAATCTAAGTTTATTATTATATATATAATATTTGCCTTAGGAAAATGGTTGTTATCACATTTGTATTTGCATTAAAGGAAAGAAATGTACGGTTGAGGGGGCATCCTGCTCCTCAGGAGAAATAAATATATACCTATTGAAATGTTGATGAATAAAAATCTATAACTATCTAACACAAACTTATACATCCCTGTCTGAAAGATAAAGGGAAGAAATATTGTGCATCAGAATAATTGGTGACACTCATTTGTGGCCAAGCCAAAACAGTGCTGATATCAAAGCTGTTCCTATTAAGAAGGGAAATTTCATTTGGCTTAATAATCATCTTGAAGCTTTATCACCCTTCCGTTTGGCGGTCGTAACTTGATCTACGACCCGCCCCTATCCCTCAAAATGAATATATTACTCGATAAAAGTGTGTGTGAAAGGAGGGGGATGGGGAAGCAGAAGATACTGCCAAGCTGAGTTCAGTTTATTTTTGACACCAAACATGGCGATAGTTCGACAATACTCGCCTTCCTTGTGGGTAATCACCAAAAGTCAATCTTAACGACTTTTGACATTTACTACTAACGCCGTTACTGGCAACCATTTAGGCGATGGAAAAACACGTTTTTTTTTCTCCAATATTCTGAATGAAAAAACGTGAATAATTAATATGAAGAGATAAGAAAGCAAATGTAAAAATGTTTGTTATTTTGATAACTTTTTATTATTTCAGAACTCATTTACAGTGTGAACATAAAAATGTGTAAGAATCGTATTATACAGGGTGTTTCCGAATTGGGATCATTGCGCTGTTATTGATCCTTTATTTGTTTGAAAAATTTCAAGTTTATTGGATGGGGCGGAAAGATTGAATTAAAAGATTACATTATACGCTCATACATACATACGGGTAAAAGTACTACTAAAACGTGCTAATAAAAATCTAAGATATTTTCTTGTGTGTTCCCTAGTTGTTATGCAGGATGTTCCACAATGATTGGGACGTAACTTTGGACGAAGTGTTAAAATAATAATAAACTTTCCGACCATGGTTCGCCAAAAACTAATAACTCCTTCACAGAAAGCATTTGACTAAATTTTTTAAACTATCAATTTTCTATAATTCTATTTCATTTCATTAATGAAATTTTTGGAGACAAGGGCAGTGTTAATGAAAATCGGTTAAGAAATTAGACGAATAATTCAAGACTTTCCCAAAAGTGGTTATTAACAGGTAAGTGAAAATGACGTGTTTGGCCACACATTGCTATACGATTCTGAATCCTTACTATGCGGGCCTACTTACCCTGAACGTTCGTCCCAAACACAGTGGGACTCTCTGTATAGTGTTTTTAGTTTGTCTTTTATAGATCTTAATTGTTGAACTGTAGCTTTTTTTCCCCCTCGGTTAGCTCGATCAAGGTTCTTGTTTAAAGAATATAACAAGGTATGAAAATTGGGAAAAATGTAAAAATGTTTGTTATTTTGATAACTTACTTATTATTTCAGAACTCATTTACTGTGTGAACATAAAAATGTGTAAGAATCGTATTATACAGGGTGTTTCCGAATTCATGGGCCAAACTTTAAGACACATATGAAGAAGTACTTTTTGTATAGCAATATGGAAACGAAAATGAAAAAGTACCATGTGATTCCAGCAGGATGGGGATCCACGAATTTCTACAATAAGGTGCATGATTACCTCTGTTTTTTGGTATTTTCCCGCCTAAATTTTTAATGGGGTGTTGGAAATCAAAAGAGTAGTCGGAAAAACAGAAAATGCTGAGATAATTAAGCATATTACTGCAGAAATGGATGGGTCCCCATCTTGTTGAAATAACTTGGTACTTTTCATTTCCGACATCACATTTCTATACAAAAAATACCTCTCTCTCTCTCTCTCTCTCTCTCTATATATATATATATATATATATATATATATATATATATATCTACCTTTAAAGTTTGGCCCATAAATTCAGAGAAACCCTGTATAATACACTAACGTAAACGTATGCGGCACCAAAATCGACGATATTTTTAACACTTGGAATGGCAGCAACTAGATGTAAGCATTAGCATAATAACAATAACACATGAGCAAAAATCCAAATTAACAGTTCAATGACGCCAAATGGAGCAAGCATATTCGTTATTTTTACTTGCGTATGTCATAAAGTAGCTAAATTACAAAAAAAAAAGAAAAAAAAAATATGCATAAGCGAAAATGTAAGATCTTTCGGATTTTTTCACAACTTTAAAATATCTAAAATATCGAATTTACAATTCTTGACAAGTTTGTCGCACATTAAAAAAAAAAAAAAAAAAAAAAAAAAAAAGAAGAAGAAGAAGAAGAAGAAAAAGAAAAACTAGAATTCGCCATGTAGTGGGCTGAACCACATTTTAGCCTTTTCCTGCATCTTTTATATTATTGTAACTAAAGATGCGTTTTAATATTGCAACCATGTACTGAAAAAAAGGTTTTGTTGAATCAATGAGCATTTTGTTAAATCAACAAAATTTTTCCGTTGAAACAGCACCAAACAATTTTTTATTAAATTAACAAAACAATTTTACTAAAATTATTTAGTTAACAAAACATTTTGTCAATATAACCAAACAATTTTGTTTAAATAAACAAATATTTCGTCAATGCAACCTAACTGCTTGTTTAAATGGTTTACTTGGTTAAAATCAACCAAATTATTTGTTTGATTCAACAAAATTTCTTTGTTAATTTGTATGTTCATGGCTCATTTAACAAAATTATTTTGTTGAATTTGCTATGTTATTTTTTTAACCCACCAAACAGATGGTTGAAAGTTTCAGAGGTAAGGATAATTAATTTATTTATTCATCAAAGTTTACAATTTTATTTTAGAGTCGTTCTTATCTATCTACAATTTTAATATGAAGAAATTCAAGTCACTTTCTTTTTACTTCCTTGTACGTAGTACAAGGAAGTAATGTGATCCCGAAAAATTTTGGGGGCCAAATTTCGACAAAAAAACCAATTTTGACTACCTCTAAATTTAATTAAAAAAATTTTTTCGATGCCACTCATCGTAGGCTAGCATGCACGATCATATTAACGCGTCTGCAACTCATTTTGACCAGCGGCGAGTCTACTGTGGTCAGTTTTTCCATGCCGTCTGTACGTACGTACATACGTATGTATGTAACTCGCATATCTCAAAAACTATTGGTCGTAAAATGTTGAGATTTGATATTTAGGATTGTTCTATGATCTAGTTGTGCACCTCCCCTTTTGGTGGCAATCGAATGGATAGTTTATGTACAGGACCGCCCAAAAGATTCGAAATACATTACGCTCTATGGGCCGAAATTCATTAAACTCGCCTAACTCAAAAGCTATTAGGCGTAGAATGTCGAAACTTCATATTTTGGATAGTTGTAACATCTAGTTGTGCACCTCCCCTTTTGGTTCCATTCGACTGGATAGTTTATCTACAGGACTGCCCAAAACATTCGAAATACATTACGCTCAATGGGCCGAAATTCATTAAACTCGCATATCTCAAAAACTGTTAGGCGTACAATGTTAAAACTTTATATTTAGGATTGTTGTAACATCTAGTTGTGCACCTCCCCTTTCGGTTCCATTCGACTCAATAGTTTATCTACAGGACCGCCCAAAAGATTCGAAATACATTACGCTCTAAGGGCCGAAATTCATCAAAGCGTTTTTTAGAGGTATTGGGCTATTTCAAACGACTCAGAAGTGATATATGCTGTAAAGAGTTAGAAAATGAATTTCTCCATTAAAAAAAGTGTCTTTATCATTTATAGTTCTGCTACAGGAACACTCAAAAGATTTCCAATACATTACGGTCAATGGCAATTTTAGGGGCATTCATCCATTTCAAGCACAATACCGTTCTACCACATAAGTTAGGTAATGGTCCGACCACGGTCACGTGCCTCCCTCAAGAACTATGCCAAAAGTCGCCAAGCTTGGCGACTTTTGGTGTACGTGTGTGCATATTTAACTCTCAAATCTCAAAAACTATTATGAAATTTCATATATAAGAATGTTGTAACATCTAGTTGTGCATCTCGATTTTTGGTTCCAATCTACCCAATTTACAGGACCACCGGAAAGAATTTCAGTACTTTAATGTCTATGGACATCTTCAATATAATACTACTGTAGATAGTCATTGTTTGGTACATGCCCAAAATCTCGCCGTCTGTCCCCGACCTTGGCGAGTTTTGGCGAAATATCGCCAAATTTGGCGATAGTCAGTCATTTGGTCCATGCCCAAAGTATCGCCATTTGTCATCGTTCTTGGCGAGTTTTGGCGAAATATCGCCAAATTTGGCGATAATCTGTCATTGTTTGGTTCATGCTTAAAATCTCGCCAAATGTCGTCGATATTGACGAGTTTCGCCGCAATATCGCCAAATTTGGCGCTAAAAATTATTTCGTATTTTGTATAACTCTAAAACTAACCCGTAGATTTTTTAACTTTTGTATTTAGAATTATTGTAATATCTAACTGTTTTCAATATCTTTTTTGACAGCAATCGACTGAGAATTTATTTACAGGGTGAGCCAAATGACTTTGAATACATTGAGGTGTATGGATGCATTCAATTCATTGAAAGTCTGTGGTCAATGACTACTTTGGCTATCCCCAAAATCTCGCAGACTATCTCAAGTTTGTCGGCTTTTGGTGAAATATCGCCAAATAAAGTGTCAGAAGGAAATCTTTCAAATTGAACTCAGCTTGGCGATATCGAACTATTTGGCTGGAAATCGCTAAACCTTACTATTATTGATATTTTATCTCTTTCAAACAAATAAATTTAGAGGAAGTGCGTCGAAAATATTTTTGATCTAAAGGACGTGCAAGGAAGTCATGTGTTGGACACATCAGATTTTTTTCTTGTTGTTCATAAGACACTTAGACAGTCAGTTATCCCTTTGTTACAATAAATAACTATCTTTAGAACAAAATAATACCCTAGACTGCAGTTTAATTAAGAAAAGGGTGTTAAAGAAAGCTTATTTCTTAGTGTTATTTTTTAATGGAGTTGTCTGATTTTCATTGCACACACACGTGTGGAGTTACATCAAATCAAATTTATAACTACCTCGTGCAGTTTTAGATTTTGGTGTAATACTACAAGCAAAAGTTGACTATCGCAATCGATAGTGAAAACCAAATATTTCGCCTCCTGTCTCTCCTCCAGCTCTTCCATCTACTAGTCTTCAATCTCGAAAAGGGTGTTTTGTGTATACAGTCTCGGCGCGAAAGACTAATTAATTTACATTCTGACTTACTTTTTTCCCTTTAACATTCCAACTCCTAAACAGTCGTCATAAAAATTTCAATACAAATGCAGAGATATTTTATCATGGACATGCATGTCATTCTATAGTTGTTTTAACAAATTTGCCTAACGGTCGAAACATGAGTTTCTTTAAACTATATAAAAATACTAAAAAATGTAAATTTTAATGAATATATAAAGTAATGAGAGTTACCTTTGAAACTTTCAATTAACTCAAAATAAAGGAAATCCAATTGAATAGTTTTGTATTTGATATCCCCCATTAAATGTACTGGCAGACATTAGCAGGATTTGAAAAAATCCGGTCGCCCAGTCAGCTAAAAATTATCCCTTGGCCCCAAAGAAATTTTATTAAATTCAACAAAACACTTTTTAGCGTGTATTATAAAAACACCAAGTTGCTAACTTTGGCAGATTAACACTTGGTGTAATTAAACTAGAAAAGTACCCATTAGCGGAACCATGGAGCACACGTATAGAACGTCACCACACTGAATATTGATTTGAGAAAGCTCACAGTTGCTGCAATTAAGAAGTATTTCTGCAGAAAATTGTACAACACGTTATCACATAATACAATATTTTTATAATCATATGTATGGAAATTTAACCACGCAAATTATGTCTTTTCATACATTTCGAAATGTTGGCACTACTTGGCATCGCCATGGCGACCATCCGGTTTTATAATGGCACACAAAATTTGTAGCAATCCTAACCTAAATAAACTTAAGGACAAATATTATTAAAACAAAGAAACATGATTTTCGTTAAAACGACATCAATAATTTGGCCAGCATTGCACTGAGTATAAAGAACAGTAGGGTATGAGGCGGCGAAGCTGGCCGCTTTGTCGGATAGTTCATTGAAAAACTCCAGAAACTAAAACAGTATTTGATTTTTCACTGTGTTGGCAAAGTACTCAACTTCTCCAGGAACAGTTTACACAGCTAACTCCAACTAAACGAACTGTATACTTTTGTCATGTAAAAAACCTAACATTATTAGTCTGATTACTGTTATGCAGAAGTTAGTCACATATAATGAAGATGAGATGAGTACAAAAAGTTTTTCACTGTCAATTTACTGGGAACGTTCGCATAACTAATTTGTTACACTTTCATTTTCTATCGAGTCTTGAATGTTGTACAATTTTTTCTAACAGTTTTTATACAAATAAACTGTTATGATTTAACTCGTTATTTATTTTATTTATTATTTTAAATATTATTCATTAATGTAATGTACAGATTCATATTAAAAAGAGTCTCGTTCCTCCAATTACCGCAAATGGCTTGCAAAGGACGATTTCTAAATATATATATATATTTAGAAATCGTCCGGCCAATATATATATATATATATATATATTGGCCGGCCTCTGCCTTGAAGGCTTTTCCACAACAGGCCGAAATCGTTGGTCTCTTTATTATGGGGGCACCTAGTAGGTGGACCAACGTCGCCCCTTATGAAGGGACGGACATGACAATCACGCTCATTCGGGGATCCGAAGTATGATGCTTTACCCACTATACAACACGGTCGGCCGATTTCTAAATATGTATGACCATATTTGTTTTTGAAAATACACATTAAAAATAATTCTGAAGTTTTCAGTGCAAATGCTTCAAAATCGTAAATAACTAAGAAAATTTACTTGAAAAGATAGTACAAGGTAATAAGAATAACTTGTTATTTCAAAAAATATTCTATTATTTTTCTTTTCCTACAGTCTGTAAAATTAAAAAAATGAAAAATGCCATAAAAATAAGTAGGATGAGTAGAAAAGGATAAAATAATTCAGACATTTTTATTATCTGGGAAAAGAACTAATCCAGACTATCACGATTAAGGCATAGGAGGGATTTCTTCAAATTGATAGTTCGTGATTTTCTCTTACTTGATGGATGAAAAAGGTATTAAGCACTTAAAAGATTACTGAATTTGTTTTTACTGTGTTTTTCATTAAAATGAGTTTTGCCAACTAATGAATTAGATAGAACTGCTCTCTTAATGTTTCTTAACACCAATTTGAAAAAATCGAGAAGAATGTATAGGTATATTACTACATGTAAAAAAAAAGAAAGAAAAAGAAAAAAAATTGAAACTTTCAGATTTTAAATACACACTATAGTGCCATATATTAAAAGCGTCTCATAATTTATGCTTCGTCCCTATTTTTCTTCCTGATTCCATTATGTTGGAAAGTGTATCATTATTCATGAGTGTGCCGTATTTTTCTTCCTTGCTCCATAAAACACATCTTGGGAATCGAAATCTATATTAAAATCGCCTGCTAAAACAGTTTTACAATCTTCGCCAAGCATATTCGAACTATACTTCACCACATTAAATGTACTGTTTGGAATATGCATCATAATCCATGAGTGCGCCGTGTTCGCCTTTGCTGTTAAGTAAAACTCTTGTGCAAAAAATTTCATAAATAAAACATAGGCAGGTACTTAATGCCTTAAATTGTAAATGGAGTCTACCAAATCGATATATTTAATAAACTAGAGGCTTGTTGGTACAGTATTCCCAATAGACAAAAGCATTCCGCACGGTTGAGTTATTGATCCATGCCCAGTTTCATCGATGTGGAGAGCAAGCAGTCCACATGTTCCCCTTCATATTTCAATACAATTCGAGATAAACTGAAAGTCACACTTTTTTTTTTTTTTTTTTTTTTTTTTTTTGTTAGGGTGGACTGAAAGTTTATTTTTGATCAATTAGAATGTCTGCATTATTAACAACGCTACATATGGAAACACTATTGTGTTGACAATTACTGCATTTTAATTTTTAAAATTCCTAGTTTTAAGTAAATTTATAAAAAATAATTTTCCAAAAGATTTTAATAGAAAAAATTAGGTATAAAATCGATTATTTATAAATGTTCTTGCTATTTTAAGGATTAAAAATGCATGATTTTTCCCGATATCAGACATTTTAACTACGTTTCATTAAATGGCCTAATTTTATTTCAATGTCCATGAGACAATATTTCCAAACTAAATTCATAAAATTCCATAAAAAATTTGCAAGCATTAGTAGATCTTTAAAATATCTATATCTACAGTGCAAAAATTAGTTCTAGAATAACAGAAAAAAAACCCTGAAAAAATGAATAAAAAAATCACATATTTAAAACCAATTGCGATTTTTCCTTGCCAAATACATAGGAAAAGTGACGATGATTTTAAAAAATATAGTTATTACTTGGTCGAAAAAAAGATAAATAAATAAAAGTCTATTTTAATAATTCTTAATATTAAATAAAAGTCTATTTTATTTTCTAATCGAAACATTTTATATTCACTGACGATTTTCAGCAAAGTTCATTTTCGATTTTTATCTTCTCGAACTGATCATTTTAACCAGGGCCCGATTAACCTCTGAAGTGAGGGGAAGCTCAGTCTCATTTCGGGGCCCTCCTCCCCTTTTTTGTTTTCTAAGTAAAGTTTTCTATGTTTCTATCAATAAATATCATTTCAAAATTCGCATATTCCCCCCGATACATTATGGCATTTAAAACATTGTACATTACACAGCGTTGAAAATAAGCAGTATCACTTTGCAGTTTAAAATGTATGCGAGACGATACAATTGCACAAACTGCATCGAAAATCTGGCGATGCAAAAAGGAATAACCGAAACTTTCCAAAATGGCAAAAAATAACATTATTTTATCATGCAAACTTTGAAATTTTTATATTAAATTCCTTTGCCTGACATTACAAGCTTTTGTTCATTCTGCGTTTCCTTTCTTTTAATCCAGAAACAGCTGTTGCTAAGTATTTCATAAAGCTAGACATTTTTCTGCCCTCACCAATAACAGATGAACTCAGAGAAAATTTCATTCACAATGAAGCTAATCAAAATAAAATTTACTTCAGAACTCTAAAAAACTGTTTGGGAAAAATGAGCGAATGTGTCAAGACACAAACTTTTTCCGCAAAAAGAAAAACGGGGAAGTCGTCAAAAGGGACTGGTTGGTCTATTTTTCCAGCAGTAAAGTAGTGTTTTGTTACATTTGTAAACTGTATGGCTATAACCAATTCAATTCCAGTGGTCAAGCGTTATGTCGCGATGACTACTCTGACTGGAGGAACATTTCAGAAAGGTTATCGTCCCATGAAAATTCAGATTTTCATAGAAAATCAGTATATTCCTTTTCACAGTGCTCTATTGCAGCAAATCAAATTGATAATAATCTTGTTAACCAACATAAATCTGAATGTGAATATTGGAAGATTTTATATCGAGTAGTATCAGTTATTAAGTTCATATCTCAACGTGGACTTGCATGTTTTGGAGATAATGAGACTTTTGGGTCATTACAGAATGGGAATTTTCTTGGAGTTATAGAGCTATTGAGAGTTCTTTTGATCTGTTTTTAGCTGAGTATATAAAATCACATGGAAATAAAGGTAAAGGTAGTGTTAACTACTTATCGTCAACTATTGTTACAGAGTTGATTGATGTCATGTCGAACAAAGTATTTCAAGAAATATATTATCTGAAGTTAAAGAAGCCAGATACTTTGGCATAATTGTTGATTCAACGCCTGATATTTGCCATACTGATCAACTAGCTATATTCTTACGCTATGTGGATAAAGATGGTGAATGTGTGGAACGCTTTTTAAAATTTATTGTGATTCATGGGCACAGCTCACAACATCTGCATGAAGCCATTATCAATTTCCTTGAGAGAGCCAAAATTCAGCTTAAATATTGTTGGGGGCAACCTTTTGATAATGCTTCTAAAATGTCAGGTAAATATTCTGGTCTTCAGGCATGTTTGAAAAAAGACTTTCCGTTGATTGATTATGTTCCATGCTTTGCACATCTCTTAAATCTTATTGGAACCAGTGCTGCAGAATGTTGTTATCAGTCGGTGTCTTTCTTTGGCCTTGTTCAGACTTTGTACAACTTTTTTTCAGTGTCAACCCATAGATGGGAATTATTAACTACAAATTTAATTAAAAAGTGTGGTAATTTAACTTTAAAGTCGTTGTCAGGGACAAGATGGTATGCCAATGCGGATGCAGTTAAGGCATTAAAAAGGAATACAGTGTTATTTTAAACACTTTATCTCTCCTTTCAGAGTGTGATAATGAGAGTGCTATTACAAGACATGAAGCTGGTTCATTATTTTTAAGATTAAAACAGTTCGAATCAGCACTGATGACAGTCATTTGGGACAGTATTTTGCAAAGAATGCATAGTGTCAGCAAAACAGTTCAATCTGTTGACTGTGAAATGACTGTTATTGTCTCATTATATTCATCATTAATTGATTTTATAAACACTGTGAGAAACAATTTTTCAGAATATGAAAATGAAGCAGAAGTATTAGTTGAAACAAGGAAATATACAGCTTCACATTCTAAAAATTCTGCTAAAATCAAAATGCTTGATGAAAGTTCATCCACTGCTGCTGTTTTTATAGAAAGAGAACGCTTTCTATATCAAGTCCATTATATAATTTGTGACTCTATCATCACAGAATTAGATAAAAGAAAATCTGCATATGCTTTCTTGGAGTCCAGATTCGGATTTATGTATAATAAGACTTTATCATAAGACATTATTCAAGAATGTGCGAAAGCTTTTCAAAATATTTACTCAGATGACATTGAAGAAGAATTCGCTGATGAATTTCTACAGTTTAAAACCTTTACTAGTCCTTTAAAACTTGTTGATAAGCTCAAAATGATGAAATCATTAAATATTGGACATACATTTCCAAATGTAGAAACTGCCTTAAGAATAGTTTTATCCATACCTTTAACAAATTGTTCTAGTGAACGCTGTTTTTCAGATTTGAAATGTATTAAAAATCATTTAAGATCATCTCTTTCTCGACAAAATTTAAGCGGTCTTGGTCTTTTGGCAATCGAAAGTGATATCACCGATAGATTAAAATTTGATGACATCATTGAAGATTTTGCAAATCGTAAAGCAAGGAAGAAACTTATGTAAAGTAACAGTTTAGAAAATTGAAGAACAGAGGTAAGCAAGCACGCGAGTGAAACAAAACACTAACACAAAGTAGAAGTTGAAGTTCTTTTTGCTAGCATCCACTACAGACAGCAGAGGTATAATCTCCCATAGTCCGTTAAGGGAACGCTTGGTTGCATGACGTCACATGGAACTCATCTGAGGAGCATCATCCAATCGGGGCCTTCGCTATTTGTAACGGGCCTGCGCGTGTATTTCGATGAGTCATCCAAAGAGGCCTACGGATGCTCGCGTCTTCCCATATACATCAAGCATTTTTTAAGCTTTCCAAGGCTTTGAAGCGTTATTTAATGTAGCTTTATGCCATAATTGTGTTACTAATTTTATCAGTTTCTTTACTATGATACATGTGGACATTAAAGCAAGTAGATGTGTGTAGGAATTTGAAGGAAAAACAAAGCAGTGCTTACTCTCATGATTCATTATTTTGGCTTGATTTTTAATATGCATTAAACAAATTAAGCTGATTTTTATTATACATTAAGGTAAACATATTCATAAATGATAAACAGTTTATTTATACAGATATTTTTATGAATTTCTTTATACTGAATATTTAAGTTTCACATTTCAAAAGCAGTTACAACCATAACCACTTTTTAAATAAAATTAACTAACAGTTATTAAATTTTGTCCAGTTAATATATTAACAGAATATATGACGAGGTGCTGGAATAGAAATGTAGATATTTGATATTTACAATTCGCATATACATCATTTAAGTACTACTACAATATTTAACTTTTAATCTTTTGTAAGACGTGGATATTTGGCAAATGTTTACTATAGTTAGAAGTACACCCTCCAAAAAAAGTATTCGAGCAAGAGAGAAATTTCCTACGTTGGTTTCGTATATTAAAAATTATTTAGCACAGAATATGAATTAGACTATGTATAAATATGAATTTCCATATGTCTGTCAAGTTGTGCGTTTTTCAAAACTCAATTATTATTCGCAAATCTAAAATAGGAAATTTCTCTCTTGCTCGAATACTTTTTTTGGAGGGTGTACAACCTGGTGTACTGCATTCCTTTGGCATCTAACTTAAAAATAATGTAAATTAACTTAACGAGAAACATTTAGAATAAATTACTCAATAAAATGTGTCCCATAAATAGTAGAACTTTGAGGGAAGATGAAAGAAATCAAAAGGATTAAGAATCACGTAACATAGCACGGCCAAATACGTTGTTTTCATGCTAAGCTTATGTATTGAAAATTTTACCATTCCTCATATTAAAAGGATTTATAATTTTCGTTTATAATTCCATATATTTTTTTTCTTCCAAGAAAAAGTATTAAATTTTAGAAAACCATAGTAGGAAATACCACGAATATTCTAATATCTTTTTTTTAAGCGATTACTAACTGGTGCTTGAAGACAATGTTTTCGTCCTTGCATTGCTGTATACAGTGAAACTTCTATGAGCGACCACTTCTATTTAGTGACCCCCTACTGCAACGACACATTTTTTAAGGCACCGATTTTTTACCCTATCTAGTTAATGTTAAAAGAGCCTCTAGAAGACACCACACAACCCTCTATAACTGACCGGTCCCAGTTCCCAGTCCGAAAATTTTCTTGTATTTTACCGGAAGTAAAGTAAATAAAAACCACATTCTAAACCAGTCGCTCTACTGCAAATCCACAGCAGTGCAAGTACAGGTACACATTACGTACAAATCTTGTACGTTAGAGAAGAGACATGTCTAAGAAACGAGTGATTTTACTACTGGAAGCGCACTGATGTGATCGAATCACACGAAAAGAGAAATTTGGAGGTTACTTTTGGTTGTAGGAAGACCTAAAAAGCAAATAGATTTTATTATGACAAATTGAGAATGCATGAAGATATCGGAATAAATGCTCTTTTGGCAAATGTAAAAAAAAATATATATATATATACACGTATATATATATATGCAGCAGAGAGTGAAGTACACTCGAAGCGAGAATAAAGAACGAAACAATCTGAAATTCCTAAATATTTGATCAAAATTTAAAATTTGTTTACATAATTACTAATGCAATTTATTATGAAACTACATAAATAACAAAACAAACAATATATTTTAGCACTTTGAATACAAAGTGAGATAAACCAACAGCTCAAGGACTCGAAAAATTTCAGGATACCTCTTCAAAAGCTGCACTAAACACTCTAGCAAACCAAAAAATAAACGCTTTCTTATTTAATTATTCTTTATTATAGCAATTCCAAGTATTATATAAAAGTTATTCTTTTGTCGCTATCTCAATCGATCTTTGGAATTGAACATAATGAACTCTTGTACAAAATATTAATATCATTTGAAGTTTCTACGTATACATATACAAAATTAATAATTTATAATTTACTGTATTTCTGCACTGAAATCTGGCTACACATGTCTAAATCATACAATCAATGCACATATCTAACTGATAAATAACATTTTCGACTGAAAAATTAAATAGACAACATCGTCTAACTAGTATTACAAAGACACGCTTATTTACTGTATAATAAACTACTCAAGTAGTACGATTTCACATGAAAATGATTTAAAAACAGCACATGAATATTAATTCACTAAATTTGATTTACATACATATTTTTAGAACTTCTAAATAAATTATACAAGTTTACACTTCCTTTACATTCAGAGCAAAATGTTCGAATTTTATGATAAATTACCATAAAAAAATGGCTCAATCTTCACAAAATGATTATCTACTTATAATGATTATCTACAAGTTCCTTAGTACGACAAACTACGAAAAAACTGTTTTAAAATAATAAAATAATATAATATTTATAATACTTATAATAATAAAATAGAACAGTGCTAATCGCGAAAACAGGCCTCAATGATAAACTCAATTTTCGTGCTGGCAACGAACCAGCAGGCCCGGTTACTAATAGCGACGGCCCCGATCCAATCAAATTTCCCTGCAGGGTTCGGGTGACGTCAATTTGATGTCATGCAACCGAACCTTCCATCAACCAACTACTTTCACTCCCCCCTCGAAAGAAAGAAAATATTAAAAATGCGTCTAAAAATAAAACTTTGAATTTTAAATTGTTGTTCTGTCATTTTCGGGCCCCCTGTCAAAATCTGAGGGGAAGCTCAAGCTTCCCGAGCCTTTTCGGTAATCTGGCCCTGATTTTAACCACCTAAAAACTCTTATATTTTATACTTCCCTTAAAAGCTTTTTGTAACATTTAAGGGGTTTTTTTATTAAGAAAATTTAATGCATGTAACTTTTTTTTTTCGCTTGAATTCGGTGCTTTAAGAAACTGCGAGAAAAAAAATTCAAGTCATTTCGTCAGCAAATAAATGAAAATGAATTCATTCGCTGACGATAAATAAAATTTATTATAATGGTTGCCATTTTTGCATGAAAATTAAAAATACGTTCACAAAAAGTTTATAAACTATTATTATTTTATTATTAATTATTTTGCACGTATTTAAAACTGATCAGTCCTGATATTCATTTGCCCGCAATACTAATCACGTTACATATTTTCATAAATTTTTAAGAACGAAGTTGCTAACCAATTCTAACTGCATTCTTGAAAACATGGTCCCCAATTTTCACTATTATTTTAGTTATTTTCTTAATGACATTTGGCTGCTAATTTTCACGCACTATGGATTTCTACTAACATCTAATATTTACAAAATTTCCGTGAAAATCAATGTGTTTAGCATGGAAACTTTTCTTCGACGCCTAAAAAATTATAATGTTCATGCGTTATTTTCACCTTTACATGAAAAAATAAATAATAAATAAATAAAATAAAAAAAAGGAAGAAGCAGATAGTCTTTGCCTATTTTATTTCATGCAATAGCTCTTTTTTTGAGCTGCTATTTGTATTGTATCAGTCTCACTTTAAAATTTTGATTCGCAGAATTCGACATAAATAATATTATGGCAAAACCAAAAGTCATTGGAGTTTAGCAAAACTCTCAAAATAATCCAAGGGCTATAAAAAGAATATTTTGCATAAAAACATTGAGCTGAATTTTTAGTTCTGAAATATTTCTCTTAACAATTTTCTCTCTTCACCGAACAGTCTGTAAACCAGGGAT
>JAWZYV010015532.1:0-107985 GCA_038373885.1 Cheiracanthium punctorium
TCTTCCAGCGGTCGCCCACATCGAACAAGCTTCCGCGCATCCTGTGAGGAGCGCTAGCGGCTACTCCCACGATAGCAGAGCCAGGGAATCTGGCAACGCTGATGTGCGGTCCGGGAGTATAAAAAGGAAGCGTGTTCACGCATGGTTCACAGAGATACGACTTTTTCAATTTCTTGCGAGAAGTAGGGCTTTGAGACAGAGGCCTGAACGCATATTGCATTCTTTATGGATAATATCAGGACGTTTATCGGTCTGAACGTACTAATATGTAATTAATATTACGCATTTTCTTTTGTTGAAACCACAGTGACTGGTCTTCGACACGAACAGTGTCTCATTTACTTTAAAACTTCTTACTTATTTTAAAACTCGCATAAATCGTCACGATACTACTTAGCTGTGCTGGTGTGTAAACCCACCAGGTATGGCACAGCCAACACCGACCAATAACACCTCTACAGTGGACCTCGGTCCATTGATGCTGTATGCAAGCACCTTCAACCAGAGATACAATGCTACAAACTGTGACAACTACCAATTACTTATGGGCTATCTGAACTTCCTGGACGAGAAGAGGAAAGCACAAGACCCCATACTTGCGGAGGTAAGTGATCTGCATGATTCAGTTACCAGCCTCATTCAATCCCCTTTACTTGAAAACATAACAGAAACGCAAGGTTTCCGATATTATTATAGTACTTGTAAGAAAACAGTCGACAAAATCTTGAGCAAGACTGGAATTAGCTTAAACATTAAAAGTTTTCGTACCGGTAACAAGCGTAAAACTACTAACAACAATGATCTCCCGTCTGCTAAATGCGCCATAATAGAAATTAGTCACACAGCTGAAACTCATGACAATCATGATTTATCTGAAAACTTACACACCAGTGATATGGACGACGTCCAATCTAACATTGAAGTCGAGAGTCATGCTCAAGAAAGTAGCGTAACTCAGAACAGTCTCACTAAAAAGAATGCGAACATCGTAGTCTATTGTGAAATTAAAACAAACATTATCGAACAATTGGGTAAAATAAACGATCTTCTAAAAACCGACTTTGACGCTAAAATAGCCGGAGAGTACGTTAAAATAACCCTTAAGGACCCTAACAAATTTCGCTCTCTCCAAACATACCTCAGTGAAAATAATATCGGATTCCAGTCAATGGATCCTAGAGAGCTTAGACCACGCAAAATCATCATAAAAGGCATCAAATCAAATACACCTTCCCAGGATATCGACGACTATCTGCGGGAACACAAATTTGAACCCTTAAGTATAACATACTTAACAAACAGGAAAACCAAAAAACCCCTTGACATATTTCTCATCTCACTTAAACCCACGCCAAACCACGCGGATATCTATAATCTTAGAAAATACTACTGGCTTGATATTACTGTTGAAGACTACCGAAAGCCAAAAATACGTCAGTGTTATAACTGCCAAGCTATGGACACTCGTCCATGACATGCTCCCTAACCCCCAAGTGTCTAAAATGTGGGGAGCCCCATTTGGTCCGTAGCTGTCCTACCCGAGGGCAGGAGTACTTTAAATGTGCTAACTGTACTGGCACCCACCCTGCAAATTATCGGGGATGTCCAAAAAATCCTGCAAACAGAAATAAACACCCAGGCGCTGTTAGCGAAATCAAAACCAAACAAAACGTCCAAACAAACATACTAAATAACCTACAAACATTTATGCCTGCCCCCACCCCTAAAGTGTCAGCATGGGAGAAACCACCATTAACCAAACCCCAGGAAGAAGATCACTGCTACGCTCTACAAAACCTGGCAAGTACATCCAGCAATAATAACGTAGAACCTCCACCTACTACTCAAATCATATCCGCCGATGAATTCAGTGAGTTGTCGGAGGACGAAGAACCTTCTACAAAACCCGTACACAAACCTAACAAACCTAAAAAGCGACCTTGGAAACACCAAAGAGAAGCTAAAAAAACAGCTTCCAGAAAAACCGCAACCGAACACAACGAAAGCTCCTGAAACGCACACATACTTTACAAACTTTATGGATATCACGAAATCTATCAAAGAGATATCTAAGATCATAGACATAACTAAAATCGTTAACTACTTTAAAGAGCTTTCTTCTAAAATTACCAAACATACTGAGCCCATTGAACAACTTTGTATTATTATGGAGCTCACTCAAAAGTACTTTATCCAATCTATCAATGGCTAGCACAACCAAAAACTTCTTGCGCGTTCTATACTGGAACGCAAATAGTCTTCACCAAAAAATTAGTGAGTTAAGAAACTTCTTATCGTACGGTGAGTACGATGTTATTTTATTGCAAGAAACCAAACTAAAAAAACACATAAGGTATAACATCCCTAATTACATACTGTACAGAAACGACCGCCAATGTAGTCGTACAAATGGTGGCACTGCCATCTACGTAAAAAATGACATACCACACTATCCAGTAACGGACTTAACTCACGAAATACTGGAAGCAAACTCCATTATTATTACTGGTGACCCTCAAAAACATATAATGCTGACATCTGCATACGTCAGGCACGGACATCCTTTCCCGACTAAAGACATTCACAACATATTCAATTACTGCGAAGCAAATGTTATTGCTGGTGACTTTAACGCTCACCATTTCGCATGGGACTCCAAATACAACTGCCCCTTCGGCACATCCCTACTAAAATTTATGATCAATAACAACATACGTATGGCTGTTCCACCCCTTCCTACTCATTACGCCACTAACGGATCATCGTCCATAATAGACCTTGCTATTTACAAAAACATGAATCAAACAATCCAAAGCTCTGTGCTACAGCGGTTTGACTCCGATCATCTCCCAGTGCAATTTGACATTAACTTAAACATTGCACGGCATCCTCAGAATGTTCACTTAAAAACAAACTGGATAGACTACACGAACCGACTGCTAAGCGCACCTATTTGCCTTCCTGATATCCACAATACTGAAGACATTGAACGCGAGACTACTCGCATCACGGATATAATAACGTCCGCTTACTACAACTCATCTGAACCGGTCAAAAACAACGGAGCTATCAAACTCCCTTCTCACATTAAAGAAAAAATTAGGCAGCGTAATACTGCCAGGAAATTATACCAACGCACTCGTAGTCCCATAGACAGGCAAAACTATCACAAAATAAGAGCTGAAACTAGAGTACTACTACGAGCCCATTCAAATGAAAACTGGGAAAATTTTATCACTAGCCTTAACCCCGAAGACAGTTCAGTGTGGAAGGCACTGAAAAAACTAAAAAAACAAAAATCGCATATCCCTCCCCTCAAAGAAGGCAGCAGTTACGCCTTAACCGACTACGATAAAGCAAATACACTGGCTAGAACATATGAAAAGCAATTTAGCCTCCACGAAAACATTGCAGTGGACCCAACTACGGATTACCATATAAAGGAGACTGTCGATGGACTGTAAGGCGAATGATCAACAATTAATTTCTTTATTCTGTGACTATTTAAAATTAAATGAGTCAAGAGGGTACAACGATGCCGTGCTTACGGCTTACAAAACGAGACGACTACTTGCGACTGGCGAAAATCACAGCTACCACCCAGAACCCATCGATAGGGTTGCCAGGATCGAGTTGGCGACAAGATACAATTATGAATAAGGAATACAAGCAATAACATTTCTCCCCCGCCTTGCAACGACGGAGGCGTTCAAATTAAAGATACAGGTTAAATAATCAAAATAACAATCAAAATTGGTAAATGAGATTAAATGCCATCACAATGCTATTAAATAAAAATACAAATATTTTCAGTTTTCAAGAAGAATAAAGTGAAGAAAAAAAAACATACATACATATTGAAATTTTAAAATACACTTCCAAATAGACCAAGATGCAAATAAGTAAATTTTAATTGTATTCAATTCAAACAGATTAATTTATGAAAGGAAAATTAGCTATCTTGGTGACTGGTCTTTTGAATATTCCGCTTTTACTTCTTAAAGTTACTACTCTAACTATTCCATCTTTACCCGGGTGAACCTTTATTATTCTAGCAAGATGCCATCTTAAAGTCCATGCATTTTCTTGAGGTTTGACCAGCACCAAGTCTCCTTCTTTGAAATTTTCTGTAACCTTATGCCATTTTGGCCTTTGTTGCAGTCGGTTTAAGTATTCAGAAGACCATTTTTTTCAAAACGTTTGATTCAATTTTTCTATCAATTGCCAATGATTTAATCTATTTTGAGGTACCTGTGAGTAATCCGGATCAGGCATAGCAAGCATAGAAGATCCAATCAAAAAATGGCCAGGAGTTAATGCAACTAGATCATTAGGATCATCAGAGAGCGGGCATAGGGGTCGAGAATTAAGGACTGCTTCAACTTGCACAACAAGGGTTAAAAATTCTTCAAAACTTAATATCACACTACCTACAACTCTACGTAAATGGAATTTTAACGACTTAACCCTGCTTCCCACAAGCCTCCAAAGTGTGGAGCAGATGGTGGGTTGAAGTGCCATTTTATACCTTCACTGGCCAGGTAATTTTCTAATTCCTCATTGCTTTTAAATAAAGTTTTAAGAAATTTGTTATACTCATTATAAGTGCCAACAAAATTGGTACCGTTATCGGTATATATCTCAACTGGACGACCACGCCTAGCAATGAATCGTTTTAGAGCTGCAACAAAGGCTTCAGTTGATAAGCTATACACTAATTCTAAATGAATCGCCTTAACAGAAAAACATACAAAAATTGCAATAAAACATTTCCTTACAGTTTTACATCTTCCTTGCAAGGGTTTAAACTGAAATGGTCCACAAAAGTCAATACCTACCTTGCTAAATACTCTCGCAACATTAACTCTTGCAGCTGGCAAGTCTGCCATTAATTGCTGCGAGCCCCTTGCACTTACCTTCCGACAAGTGATGCAGCTATGCAAAATTCTTTTAACAATATTTCTAGCACCCACTATCCAAAACTTCAATCTAATATTAGCTAACGTAGCTTCTACACCTGTATGGAAATATAAGGTATGAAAATACTTAATTACAACACAAGTAAAATGATGGTGAGAAGGAAGCAATATTGGGTGCCTTTGAGAAACAGGCAAGTTAGAGTTTTTAAGTCGTCCTCCAACGCGGAGGATATCATTACTATCTAAGAAAGGGTTTAAACTTAAAAGTTTACTAGATTTTGGAATCGGAGTCCCTTTGCTTAAGCACTGTATTTCATTAAAGTTAGTTCCTTGAATGTTTTTCACTATTGTCCACAAGGATTGACTAAGTTCATAACTCTTAAGGCATCCAGTCTCTCGTTGTAAAGGGCTTCTTGCGTTGTTTACAAATCTTTTGCACCAAGCAAGCACTCTCTGTAATTTGGTGTACGAAGAACAGCTACTGATAAGATCTAGTGGTTCGACTGTCTCCAGCAGCCCACACATTTCACTGGTTGGCGTTTCTTTTATTTCTCGCGAAAAGAGGTCATTGTTCTCAATTGAAGTAGGGTTAGAGAATTCACTTATTTCGACTTGACGTAGAAATGGCGGCCCAAGCCACCACAGATCGCATTCCTGAATTTTGTCAGGATTTACGCCTCTCGAAAGGATATCGGCTGGATTTTCTTTGGAGCTGACGTGGTGCCAGCATTCAATTTTGGTAAGCGCTTGAATGATACTCACACGATTTCTAACGAATGGCTTGAGATGAGAAGGTGGCCTCTTAATCCACGCTAACACTATGCTGCTGTCAGACCAAAAGTAAATGTCATCAATTTGGATTTTTATAGCTTTCAGAGATCCTTTAACCAATTTGGAAAGAAGAACTGCAGCGTTCAGCTCTAACCGAGGAATGGTGATTGTCCTTAGAGGAGCAACTTTAGATTTAGAGCACAACAGATTAACAATGATCTGCCCATTTGCGTCAACACAACGAATGTAGATTATGGCTCCGAAAGCCTTCTCTGAAGAATCTGCAAAGCCATGAATTTCTGTTCGAATGGAATGATGTTGAAGACAATAACGAGGAATAACCAAAAGGTTTATAGATGACAGAGCGGTAACAAAGGAATTCCACTCAGATTTTAAGTTTGGAGGCAAGCAATCATTCCAGTCTAAGTTTAACTGCCACAGAGTTTGCATTAGAATTTTAGCCCTTGCTATTATGGGCCCTAATAGCCCGAGTGGATCGAACAATTTCGCAATTGTGGAGAGCACAGTATTTTTGGTGAATTCACAATTATTTGCTCCTTCATCCTTAGTAGATACCTTGAAAGAGAAGGAATCTGTCTGTGGCTTCCATAAAAGCCCGAGTGTCTTCGTCTCATTTTGATTGGAAAAAGATAAGTCTTTATCTTCATTTAATTCATCTGGCAATAGGTAAGGATTACTAGCTGCCCATTTATGCAATTGCATGCAAGCACCTTGTAACAGTGAGACAAGCTGAGCTTGGAGTTCCTTCCCTAATTCCAGATCATCGCTGCCTGTTAAGATCTCGTTCGTATACACGTCTGAAAGCAAAACTTCAGCAGCTAATGGATAATCCTTGCCATCGTCTATTGCAAGTTGTTTCAACGACCTAGTGGCTAGATACGGAGCGCTACTAGTACCATAGGTTACGGTGGTTAATTTATATTTCTTCACTGGATCTTCAAAATTATGTTTCCAAACGATTCGTAGCAAATCGCGCTGAGATTCATCTATAGCAACCATCCTAAACATTTTCCTTATGTCTGCAGTTAACGCGTACTTGTGAATTCTGAATCGAAGTAGAATTGAAAATAAGTCTTCTTGTATTATACCACCATTCATCTGCAATGAATTTACGGATTCACCAGTGGAAGTAACAGACGAAGCATTAAAAACTACGCGAAGTGGAGTTGTACTATTAGTAGGGCGATAAACACCGTGGTGGGGTAGATAATACGTCACCGCTGGCTCTTCTTCTTCAATTATCTCTACCATGTGACCCATTGTTTGGTATTCTCGAATAAAATTACGATATAAAATCAGCATTTCCGGAATTTTGACTAACCTTTTCCATAAGGCCTCGAGTCTATTCAAAGCTGTCTGTTTGGAGTCCCCTAAACAACTGGGATCCTTAGCTAAAGGCATCTGTACTATAAAGCGACCAGATTCATCCCTTTTGAAGGTATTTAAGAAATGCTGTTCACAAATTCGTTCTTCTTCAGATATAACGACCGGATTTTCCACGTCCGTTAAATTTTCTATTTCCCAAAATAATCTAATATTTTTGTCTAATTCATCAAGGGTTGAAATAAGACCACAATGAAAGTCAGGACTAGTGTTTTCATGACTCATAATACCACTAGCAGTGAAGCCGAACACAGTATCTTGTAATATCAAATTACCTCCAGCTAATTTCAATTTTTCAGGTTTTAATAAATCAAAAATTAACTGATTTCCAAGCAACATATGTATTTTACTTGGTAAATGAAAGGATTTATCTGATAGATTAATGCCGTCAGGAATTTTTATCCCCTTCATATCAAGTTTACACGTTGGTGTAAAATCTGTAATACTTTCGACAACCAAACAATCAATGATTTTTCTAAACTGACCTTCCTTATTTGAAATTGCAATTGAAACCTCATGCTTTATTTTATGCGATGCACCTCCAATACCCGAAACTAAGGTGTTTATTTTTCGAAGCCTTAATCCTAAAGCTAACGCAGTATCCAACGTGATAATATTCACCATAGAACCGCAATCAAGAATTGCCTTTATCGGGAACTTATTTCCAACGTTATTTTCACCAAAAACAAGAACAGTACTTAAAACCACGCTTTGTTTATTTTTTCCCGATACGAAACTCGAACCAATAAATTCTTCTACTTTCCCAGCTGGTAATGCAGACTGACTGTCACTTTGGTACGGAGGCGAAAAGGGTGGAGAATTCACATTTAACTCTGAATTTATTGCTTCTGTTTTCAAGTGGTTAGTAGTTTCTTGTGGCGAATGCTTATGATTATCGACACTCTTATTCAAACTTCTACACAATAAGGAATTATGCCGTTTAGAGCAGAAACAATTTCGAACACTAGGGCAATTCGATAATTTATGTAATGGAGATAAACAATTTATACAAAGATTATGACTTTTTACTACATCAAATCTTTCATTAACTTTCATTGAATTGAAGTGTTTACATTTAAATAAACTGTGTGCTTGTTTGCATAAAGCACAATTATTAGGCTGAGATTTCGAAAGAAGCACCTTCGGTTTAGAATGGAGGGGAATGTTCTTTTGCTTGTTTTGGTTATGAAAAGAAGCATTTAAACTTTCTAAAATTTGACATCTCTTTGACAAAAAGGAGAGAAAGTCTTCCCAATCGGGAAATTCCGTACTGTCCAAGGTCATTTCGTATTGCCTACGAGTCTCATGATCTAGTTTGTTTAACACAATATTAATCAACATTTGCTGAGAAAGTTTGTCGGGTTTCAAATCAAACAATTCTAAAGAACGAATATGCTTCTGAATGTTATCAAGTAGAGTTCTTAGATCCCTTGCCGATTCATTATTTAATTTATTCAAGGACAAAATAGAATTGATGTGAGATGATGCAATAACACGTTTATTCTCAAATCTTTGTTGCAAAGCGCCTAATAAAGAATCGAATTTATCGTTCGGCGTTTGCAAATGTTCAGCTTCTCCTTTTAACGACGCTTGCAAATAGTGCAGTTTTTGTTGATTTGTTAAACTTTCATTAGATGTGATAAGGGAGTCAAATTTTGATTTAAAGAGTCCCCATTCTTGATACGATCCGAAAAATTCTGGTAAATTTATTTGGGGTAATTTCACCTTTACATTTGTGCATACATTATTCGAAATAGAATGCTCTATGTTCTTGTCAGAAATATCAACAACTTTACTAATAGAAGAGAGGAAAGATCTAATTCTTACCTCCTGTTCTTGCAATGCGTCATCGAGGATATCCAAATCATGTTCTTTATCGGCAATATTTATTTCTTCCGGTAACTTATAATACTGGAGTCTTAATTCTTCACAATCGGTTTGTGTTTTTCTTAAAGAGTTCAATTTTAAGTCGAGTTCAATGGATTTATCCGATGCCGGGACAAAATCATCTAAATACTTGGTAAGGTTGGTTACCTTTGTTTTCAGGCTGCCTAATTGCCTGTTCAACGTTACGAGAGTTTGTTTATCCATAGGTCCTCCGGCGATGATTAAGGACCAGAAATGTTGCGATACGAAAAAAGTGGACTGTAAGGCGAATGATCAACAATTAATTTCTTTATTCTGTGACTATTTAAAATTAAATGAGTCAAGAGGGTACAACGATGCCGTGCTTACGGCTTACAAAACGAGACGACTACTGGCTACTGGCGAAAATCACAGCTACCACCCAGAACCCATCGATAGGGTTGCCAGGATCGAGTTGGCGACAAGATACAATTATGAATGAAGGAATACAAGCAATAACAGTCGATAATTTCCTTCGCACTCCTTGTACAACTGAAATCTCCCCCACAAAACCGACGGAGCTGGTTATGATAATTAAAAAACTGTTAATTAAAAAATGTCCTGGAAGCGACAAAATTAGTAACGTCATGCTAAGAAATATGCCTGCACGTACCCTCATTTTCCTGACCTCGTTGATTAACCACATACTCAAATTAAAATACTTCCCAAAAGCCTGGAAAACATCAATCGTCTGTCCTATACCCAAGCCAAATCAAAGCAGCACCTCACCTAGCTCGTACAGACCGATTAGTTTATTAAGTGCCTTAAGTAAATTAGCGGAGAGAGTCATACTCCACCGCATTCAAGAACACCTCACTCGAAACAACATTATTATTCCCGAACAATTTGGATTTAGAGAACAACACAGTACGACTCACCAACTCCTTAGAGTCACAGAACATATCGCTGAAGCAATGAAAGAAAAAAAGGAAGTCGGTATTCTCCTCCTAGACATATCAAAAGCGTTTGACAAAGTATATCATACAGGCCTCATGTACAAGCTCATACAAATCGGCATGCCAGACTCTCTAATTCATTTAATTCATAATTACCTTTCTGACCGTACATTTATGGTTCGTGTAAACAATACTCATTCTAACCGCACTCCTATAAATAGTGGTGTTCCCCAAGGATCAATCCTGGGACCTACACTGTTTAACTTGTACGTCAACGATATCCCTAGAAATCCGTACACCACACTTGCTCTGTTCGCCGACGATACGGCGATTATTTGCAGAGCTCACCACCCCACAGTACTCTCAAGATGCATTCAAGCACATATTGACGCTCTCGAAACCTGGCTCGATACCTGGAAAATTAAACTAAACTCCGACAAATGCCAAGCAATACACTTCTCAAGAAAACATAACCCTCCCCGCATATACGTAAACAACAATGTCGTCCCATGGAGTAACACTGCCACTTATCTGGGAATTACATTGGACAGGTCACTCACATGGAAACCACACATTACTAAAATTAGAAACCGCATGGCGGCTGCCGCCAAAAAGATTGCTCCTATACTTTATTCTAAAAAACTCAGCAAGCAAAACAAAACGCTAATTTACAAAACAATGATCAGGCCTATCGCTACTTATGCAGCCCCCGTATGGGCTTTTGCAGCTAAATCGCACATGAAATCCCTGCAAGCTAAACAAAGTGCAATACTTAGAAAAATCCGTAAAGGAAACCACTTCCTAAGAAACACTACGATTCAAAATGACCTGGCCGTTGAGCCGATTAAGCACACAATCCACAGACTTGCCGTAAACTTTTACGATAATATATCCAGTATCAATAACGACATTCTTGCCGAATTTCCGGATTACGACTTTCGTGATCCATCTAACAGCAAAAGACCGAAGGCGGTCCTCGCCAAATGCTCTCCATATCTTGACATATTTGATCCTCCACAATAACGTACTTCACACTGCGGCTTTAAAAAAAAAAAAAAAAAAAAAAAAAATTATTAAATAAAAACCCTTTCCCTACTAACATCCTTCTGACCGGGCTGTTCATGCAGATCACTTCTTACTGTACTTGACTGATATTCATCTCAACCCGTCCTGTTTGGGGACTCATTACAAGACTGAAAATACCCGACTGAAAAGATCATACATACTGGAGTTAAAGGCCTAGTGCCCAGGGCACTCCTACAAGAACCTATCATCAGTCAGTCAGTCAGTCATGGTTCGCAGTACTAGTATTTATTATTATTGTTATCGTGTTGTTGTTACCAGAACTCCATGGATGTAAATTGACCGTATCGTGCAGAGCTTGCATGCTCGACTTAAAGTCTGAATAAAATGTTGTTAAGTTTTTACTAGATGGTATTTGTATTCAACGGATGTTACACTCGACGTTTCTTAATTTTTATCTATTGTAAGGAGCTGATAGCACGCTCCTCCACACTGCGTACTTTGGAGATCGAGGACATTTGCAAACATTTTTACATTTGTAAGGTAAAGTATCATCAAACGTGGTTTTATTTATTCATATGTTGCATCTTTATAATTTGTTTCAGCTTTTTATTTTATGTGTTGCATTTTTAGAGCATAAAATATTGTTAATGATGGTGTTTTTTTAGCACATGGCTAATTGTATGCGTTTTTTTTTTTTTTTTTTTTTTTTTTTTTTTTTTTTTTTTTTTTACTACACGTGAACAAAATTTGAATGAATGTTAAGATATTTTTGAAAGTGATAGTATTGTAATGAAATTAAATTTAACACGTTCTATCTTTTTAAATGTTTTATTTACCTATCCCAGCCACTAATTTTACCAAATTTGTGTTGGTTAGACTATTGTGGTACACACTACATAAAAAGAAAATGATATTTCTACTTTAAGGGCCACACTTCTTGACTTCGACCTCCATTGATCGATGCTAGATTAATTAAATGTATAATTAATGTAAATTCTGTGCCATGATGTACGCTTGCATAGAACAGTCACATTTGAGAGTTTTAAATATTTAATTTGTATTGAATATGACTATACATTGCTTATTATAATTGCAACTTTTCCTATAATGTGTTTATTTTTTGCTTATTTAAAAAAACTTGTATTCTTTTTTCATCATTATGATTTCTTCCAATCATAAGGTGATTTTCTGTCATCATACCTCATAAATAAAATTGTAAACAGTCCAACAGTGTTAGAAATTTTCTACCACATTTAAAGAAAATTAAAACAATTTTAGTAATTAGTAGTACTATTATTTACTGATTAATAAAATCATAACTTTTCAAATTAAGCAAGTTTCTTTAACATTATTAATCAGTAAAGTCAATGCAATCCATTTTTATTTAGTTAGATTTATCTACATATTGCTTTTTTGTAAAAAATGTTTGAATTGTTTTCTGTACATTATCAGTTTATAAAATCAGATTTTATTTTATTTTTTTAACTGACGGAAATTTAAAATTCCATGCATAACCCGACTAAGTATGGGCCTTGGGGTTGACATCGCTAATGATTCATATTGATACAAGCATATGTATTAACATGTATATAGTTTTTATGCATACTGATCATATATGTAATCCCAGGCTGGGCAAGGTGTCAACTCAGCCTTTCATCCATTGAGTAGGTCGATAAAATGAGGACTAGGCTTGCTTGGGGTCAAACACTGTGGGCTTCGCATCAGGCTGACCACCTGGCCAAGGTATATGGCATGGCATCCGTACCCCAGAGTCCATGGTCGCGAAGGCACGGTTGAGCAGCGCACGTCTTGTCCCTGCAGATGTTGTGCCAATATTTGACTTTATCATATATGTTCACATATATATCCTGCACATTCATTTCTACCATAGACAATAGTGATTTGGGTCCCAGGGTTCCCTCCCCCCCATAGTTACGCCACTGCTTGGGTGACATAGTATGAAATGTGTGGTACAGCTTTAGTATTGGTCCTTTGGCGCGCTTTATTTTTGGCGACTTTTTTTTGGCGCGATAAAGTATGCCAATATGGTAACCCCGCCATCGTTTGCTCCGGAGCGGTAACCCTTACCTCGAGCGAAAAGTGGATTCTTCCGTGACGTCACGGATGCGCTCCTTTTCCTACGGCGAATCGCGACCGTTTGTTCCTTTAATTAACTTTTGGAGCCCCGTGTATTTCTTAGCGCGGGAGGTTCGTTCGAATGGTTGATCCGTCATGTGTTTATGGTTTTATTTTAATGGCTTTATTTAACATTAAATTTTATTAATATTTAATTATTTTTGAAATTTAAAACGGCTGTTCAGGTTCATACTGACTGTTCATGTACAGTTTTGTATGAATAAACATTCTTTTGATAGTACGTTTGAGATTAATATTTGCGTTCTCGATTGTTTATTTGTTAAGGGTAGAAGAATCAAATAATTACGTTATTAATATTTTATACAGTGAAATAATTTTAGATATTTTGATTTTATTATTTCCATATTGCAACAATAGCGATTTTAATCAAGGTATGTGATAAGCATTGTTTGTTTTTTATTTGTTATGTTTACTTTTGTTTATTTGTTAAGGGTAGGAGCAACAAATAATTTCGTTAGTAATACACTGCTGGCCATCGTAAATGCAACACCCTGAAGGAAGCATGCAAATAATATGAAATTTACAACATGCATTAGCTGAGGTGAGATATGCAAATGATTAGAATTTCAGCGCAGACGCACATCAAGCGCGCCTGTGGCGCCACCTCAAAGCGCTATTTAAGGCTTGGAGATTTCGACGGTTTCAAGTACAGCAATTGTGTTTTTCTTGCTTTTTTTTCAAAAAAACGATAAATTATGCCTCGTAGGAAACAACGATCATCTTTTGATCAAGTATCCGAGTTTGACAGAGGAAGGATAGTGGCATACCGAGATTGTGGGTTATCTTTCAGGGAAATCGGTCGTCGTATTGGACGAAACCAAACAACTGTGATGCGGATATGTGATCGTTGGGTGCAGGAGGGTACGACGGACAGACGTGATCGACCGCATCGACCTCAGTGCACCACGTCACGTGATGACAGGCAGATTGTACGCATGGCAGTGACGGACCGCTCAGTCACATCACGAACCATATCACAGCAGATTCAGTCTGTAACGCATCATCCAGTGTCTGCGCGTACCATTCGACGTCGTTTACAGCAGAATGGTCTGTCCGCAAGACGTCCGTTGCTTTGTCTACCTCTGACGCGGAACCACAGACGTCTCCGCCGCCAATGGTGCGATGAAAGAAGGATGTGGACGACAGAATGGAATGAAATTCTCTTTACTGACGAGTCACGCTTCTGTATGCAACACCACGACGGTCGGATTCGAGTCTGGAGACACCGTGGAGAGAGGATGCTGAACAGCTGCATTATGCACCGTCACACTGGTCCTGCACCGGGTATTATGGTATGGGGCGGTATCGGATATCTCTCTCGCACTCCTCTAGTACGCATTGCCGGTACTTTAACCAGCCAGCGCTACATCTCCGAGGTGTTGGAGCCAGTTGTCCTTTCTTACCTTCAGGGCTTGCCAACAGCCATATTTCAGCAGGATAATGCACGGCCACACGTGGCACGCATTGTCCAAGGGTTCTTCGTCAATCACCAGATTGAATTGCTTCCCTGGCCGGCGCGCTCTCCGGATCTTTCGCCGATAGAAAACATGTGGTCCATGGTTGCTCAACGACTGACCCAGAGTTCATCCCCAGCTGTCACACCAGATCAACTTTGGCAACGTGTGGAAGCTGCTTGGTCTGCTGTACCCCAAGAACACATTCAAAGTCTCTTTGAATCAATGCCGAGGCGTGTGGCAGCTGTGATCTCCAACAACGGCGGCTACTCTGGGTACTGATTTTGGCAGGAACCACGCTTCATAGAATGCTGTAAATTTAATCATTTGCTACTTGGTCAACATGTTATCTACACAATAAATTTTGTTGTGATATCTCTTGTTTTTCTTGGTGTTGCAATTTGGGTGGCCAGCAGTGTATAATATTTGATGTTTTGATTTTATTATTTAAATATTGAAACAATTTAGCGATTTTAATTAAGGTATGAGATAAGCATTGTTTGTTATGATTTAAACTAGTTCTTTACTTTTGCTTACGTAATCTTTTGTCAGAATGCTAAAGTATATTTTTATTTTTTGTCACTTTTATTTGTTATTTTTGTGAGGTATTGTCTTTAGAATATTATTTGTTTGCATTGTTTAATTTCATCTACTAAAAAAAGAAAGGGGAGGTTGAGGGGGGCACAGCCCCCCTCACATAAATTAAAAGTAATTAAATTTTATTAAACCGAATCTATATGTACATGTAAACTTGTTATCTGTTTAAATTTTTTTTATATAAAATATTCGAAAGCCATTAAAATAAATCATAGCAAAATTAACGGCGACGATCAATTATCTCGGAACCAGCGCCATCCGATCCGCCATATTGCTTACAATTGGCATCGGCAAGGCAAACTTGTGTTGGCGACAAGATTTTGTCGCCAAATCAAAAAATCGCCAAAAAGGACCTATACTAAAGCTTTTCCAAATGTGTGGCTTCTTTTGAGTTCTGCATGCAGTGTGTTGCTATTATTTTGCACTGTGAATTTATAAATTGTATCCCCTTCTTTGTCCGAAATTATCAGATTAGTTAACATAAGCTGTATGTCATGCAGATACAAGGTTTATTTATTCACCATTTATTTCATATCCCCCTGCCCTTGAAAAAATTTTCTGGTTGCGCTGTTGAAGTGACAATTTGTTTACAGTTTTAGTTTCCTTTAATATTATAGTCTGTTTTTTTTTTTTTTTTAGGAATGTGATCGATACAGTTCATATTCTTTATGCCTAATGAGTGCTTGTACAATTTTGCTGTACATTTGAAGCAGCAGCATTGTACTTGTACTTTTTCGGCTTGTAAAATAGAATGAAGTTATCTGCCCAGTTTTAAAAGCTGCAAGAGTAAAAGAAATCTCTGCAGTTAAGTGCAGAAGAAAGATGGCAATGTGATCCCTTTGTGTGAGTATCATGATTAATTAAAACAAATTTATTAATGTAAATTTTATGTATTTGTAATAAAAAAAATGAAACATTCCAACAAGTTTTAATTTCTTAAATGTCTCTTAGAGAAATACTAAAAACAATGATCACTCTTGTCCAATTGCAATGACACACATGTATAGTCGATAATAAGTGTTCATCCTCAGGGCCTGATTAACACTTTTTGATACTATAGGCCAGCTGTTATTTTGCGGCCTCCCATTCCACAAGTATAAATAATAAATATTGTAGTTTTGAGGCCCCTAGACTTTTTTTACTATAGGCCCGGGCGTTATGAGCCTATTCGGTAATCAGGTTCTGTTCATCCAAGGTGTTTTATGGTCCGTTTACAGATCCATTTCTGCATATCTAATTTAACGATCCGGCACACCTCTACTTGATATCACAATGGACACAGGTTTTTCTTGTTGTTGTTGTCAAATGACAATAATCAGACATAACAAGAAGATGTAATAATTTTACTTTTAATTAAATATTATCATTGTCCATTTTAATACAATAATATGTGTATTAAGGAAATTTACATAGTAAAACAGACAGTAAATTTGTACTTATATTCAAGTGTGTTCTAATATGTAAATTCTTTTAACGCATTGTGCATTGCAACAGACATCCCCAGTAGAAGAATTTTCTGTATCAATCTGCTGCACCAGGAGCAGAAACCAAAATTTATCTGCGACCTTAACGTTCCCTGAATAAACTACAATCAAAACTTGCTCATTTCAATAAAAAAATGCAACCTTTTCGTACTGTGCAGCCATTTTAAACAACTTGCATACACATCGGCATGGGCGCCCATAGGGGGGGGGCAAGGTAGGGCACTTGCCCCCCCCTAGAGATTTAGGTTACTGTCTCATGATGTAAAAAAATCGCAAAAACAGTACTAAATTTGTTATAAGTTTGAAATTTGCCCCCCCCCCCCCTAGAAAAATTCCTATGGGCGCCCATGCACATCGGCAGTAGTGCACACATGAACGAAACACAAAAAACAAAATGATATTCTCTACTAGGATACCTCACGCGTATGGTCAAGGCGCGGAGTCTTTGTGGGAATGTGTCTGTTTTCTATTTGTGGCGACTCCAGCTCCCCTCAGTCTATCACCCCTTTCCAGAGACTAAACACCTGCGAGGCACTATTCACAGTGATATTGATGGTTGTTAGCTTTTGTCTGAAGAAGGGAGGATGCCATAACGTGATAGCCTGGGGGGGGGGGGGAAGTGCATCTGACTGAAACACAAACATTTTTTTAACCTGCTAGATTGATCTGCAGCACTTGCTACCATGCTGCACGGTTTCTGCTACCGGGCAGACATCCATGCTGAGAAGCATCTATATAAATAAAACAAACTGTAAAATGTCAGTTAGTGTGTTGGTTAGTTAGTTTGTCTGTGTCTCGCGTAACTCCGAAACGGGTGATCTTAAACCTACCAAATTTTGTATGGAAATTCTCCAGGACGGGTCCCGACATACCTCAAAAAGATTTTTTTTTAATTCGAATTATTTTAGGAGATATCGATAAAAAACATGTCGCAAAAGGATAATTTTGCTCTGCCATTTCGTAATTGTAACTCCGCAGTGGAAAAAGAGAGAATACAGCATATATACTCAAAAGAAAAATAGGATTTGGAAATTTTACGAGACTGAAATGTGCAACTTTTTAATTTGGCGAAAAATAAAATGGTTGATGTGCGATTTTGGGGAGATGATTCTAATGCTTGGTGCAATTTATCGTTTGCTGCTTGTATTATGAATACACCTCAGAATAAGTTTTTAAAATTTTCATTCCGTTGGAATTGCGCATTTTTCTGTGCAGCTTTTCTCCATCTATTTTTAATGTAATACATCCAGCTAAAGAATGTTAGAAATTTTAATTTTGTTTAATCACAATCATGAATAATGATATACTTTCCAACTTAATGAAATAAGAACCAAAATAGGTAAGACCCACGGATTATAATCCCCGTAGCAGAAACACCGTGACAATGTCGCAGACACAAAAATCTGCTTGCGGACAGTTTTTGTTGGCATATTTTAAAAAAAAGTTTTTAATTTTTGCCGTTAAAAAAAAATTATTTTTAACTGTCCGCAACTTTCCGGAACATTTTGCCGCGGCTCGTTACGCTGTCTCCGCTCTGCGATGACGTCACTAACGCAAAAAACGTGTGAAAAAGAACGGCCGAATCTAGCTTTTACACACCTCTGTAGTGCTTTTTAAAAAACTTATATTCACGTTTCATGAATGAGCAAACATCAAACTAGAAGAGTGTGTGTGTACATGGGCATCGCCAGAATATTTCCCGGGGGGGAGGGGGTGAAGACTACTTCAACATATGGTTACCATGTGGAAAAGAACAAAAAAGCAAGGGAAAACACTGAATACAATAATCCAGGGGGGCAAGTGCCCCCTTTCCCTATGCTTCCGGCGCCCATGTGTGTGTAAGAGGAAGAACAAATACATTTCAGTAGCTTTATTTTAAATGGTGTTCATCCAACAGTTGGATGCAATACAAAGTTTGTATATGACTCTGAAAAAAGAAAAAAAAAGAACTAACTATGCACCATAAGTCAAAACACACATTACAACCCTACAAGTTTTGGGGATAAGCCCTAGTCCTTTTCAGATTGTTTCAAACCAGTTTTCTGTAAAATGCTATCTACCTATACTTTTTCAGGGAACTCAAGTACCCCTTTTGAAAACAGGCCATTGTCACAAACCACCAAACTTTAAACTTTTTTTCCCCTTCATTTATTCTTTTCTTTTGTCTCGTTGGCAACACGGGTTGCAGAGAGATGGGTTTTGTTGTGGATGTTCTAAGAGATTTAATTGTAACGCGCGTGACCACCTAAATAAATATTTGTTTTGTGATGTTTATATTATGTGTAATTATTTAGTAGCCCCGAGATTATGATATTTTTTTTAGAAAGGATAGTGTGCGTTGTTATAATGTGGCTGCCCAACGTCGGGCGAGAACAAAAATAGAAGTTTCGTCATTCGTCCGAAAAATGGTTCTTATGGAAACACAATTACAAGATAAGCATTTTCATATTTAATTTGAAACTGTTTAAAACAGGAACTAAAGGAAAAAATATTTCGGTCGCCCTGACCAAAGTTATTTCGAATTTCACAAATATCTCGATCATCATCCAGATCGCATTAAGATTTTCTGAAATTTTGATTCTAAGAAGTTGATCACCCCGATCACATAAGAATTGTTCTCACTTTTGCATACCAGTTCCTTTAGTGCCTGAAGATAATTGTTTTGTTATGGTATACTTATCCATTTGTATACAGTGTTAGTAGTCAGAGTACTACAGAAATATTAAATAGTTAATGCTTGAATTTAAAAATTTTGATTATCGATTATCAAATTGCTGATATAGTACTTCGCATTTCAAGTTAATTAATATGATGATGGTTAACATTCCACATTCGAAGGTTTTGTAGCTCCCCGCTACATTGATATGAAGAACAATTTTGAATATAAATAAGTTGATTGAGAGTATTTTGAATACTATTAGTGTTCTATTAACCATATTCTGAAGTGTGTTAAGTTTCGGTTTTAAAGAATTACATTGGTCTGTATGTTATAATAAGCTTAATCCTTGGAAGAATTCTGTGCCAATTTTAAGAACAGTGAATTTTATTTTGATAATAATATTAAAGAATTTATGCCGTACATTTGATTACAAGCATCAGAAACGAAAGTAAAAAGTGTTCTTATTTTGAATTTTGTTTTATTAGTCTGAGTTGCATTTGAATATTTATGTTTAAAGTGTATTTAAATTAAGTGCTTTTTGAATGGTTTAAAGTATATAAAATGGTGATCTCTGCAAATTAAATAACATATGTTTGAACCCATTTTAATTTAACCCTTAAGTTTTACGGGTAAATTTTTGTGGAAGAAACTGTCACGTTCTCATTTTAATATGGCATTCCTAGCAAAAGGGAAGAAAGAGGACTTAATTGAACTAGCGGAGGCATTAGATGTCACTATTGGGGAAAATTTTAAAATACTCGAAATAAAGGATGCGATAGTTAAAAGCCCAACGTATGATGCGGAATTTGCGAAAGAGTGTCTGAACCGCATAATAAATGATAGGAAAGAGATCGAGATCGAACAACGTGCTGAGAGAGAGAAGGAAAATGAGCGATTGTTTGAATTAGAGAAACTCAAAATAGAATCTAGTACTAGTACTACTTCCAATGGTACAGATTAGGCAGCCGTGTTATCTTCCACAGACGTAGACATGCCTAGGTTAGAATTAAGCAAATTACTTCCTAATTCTGACCCTAAAACATCCGACATGAGTTTATTTTTAGACTTACTTGAGAAACAGTTGACTTTTTTAAAAGTGCCCTCTTCAAAGTGTTTAGTCTACCTTGTTGGTCTTTTGCCAACTGATATTGCCAAACTAATTGCGAAAGAATCGGATGACGATGCCCAAAATTATGAGAAAGTTAAAGAAATTCTATTGAGGCGTTTTAAATTAAGTGCTGAGAAATTTCGGCAAATGTTTGCCACACACCGTAAAGATCCAGAAAGCACCTGGAGAGATTTTTATTTTGATTTACAAAATTATTTCGATGGTTGGCTTAAAGAGCTAAAAGTTTCCACTTTCGATGAGCTAAAAGACTTAATTCTATCGGATCAAATTAAAAAGAAGGCCCCTCCAGAGTATAAAGAACATTTTTTGGATCACTGGAGTGAATGGAACAATCCCTTGGAACTTGTTGACAAATTAGATTTATATGAGGAAGCTAGACAGATTAAAATTAAACATGCGAGTAGGGAGCCTCCCGGATTTCATCAACGAGATAATTATAAGCATAATAAAAACAGTCCTAAAAATGCATCATCGAGGAATAGAGTAAGAAATGAAGATCGGCCAATAGTTAGTTGTTACGGCTGTGGGAAGCCAGGGTTCGTCAAGGCCAAGTGCCCCAACTGCTCTCCCCCTCCTAAAAAAGAATCAGCCGAATTCAGAGCTATTCGTCTTCAGACACTGTCTATCGATGGACCCCAATCAACTCTTTTGAGTGTTAAAATTAATGGAATAAACGGAATTGTGTGTGCTGACACGGGAGCCTGTCACACTATAGCTGGGGAAACATTATATCGCCTTTTGAGAGAACGAGGAACAGAATTTGAGGTTACTACTATGAAAGTAATCCTCGCTGACGGAATTTCGCAGGAAACAGACGTTTGTAAGGCCAAAGTCGAAATTGAAATTGAAGGACGTAGGTTCCTCATAACTTTATTTGCCTTACCTGCTGCAAAAGATAACAGAACGCTTTTAGGAACAAATTTCTTGTGTAGCGCTGGAATTGTTTTAGACCTTATAAATCATAGTTGGTTTTATCACGACAAACCAGAACAAAAATTTAGCTTTAGTTCCGATGACACTTTTAAATCACCTGAGTGTGTAGAAAATGCTCCGGAAGTTAACACGTTGCGGTTACGAGAAAGTGAGGGAAAACATCTAACCGATGAAGAAAGAGCAGAACTAAATAAATGGGTAGGTAAGTATGATGATATCTTTCGTCTAGGGGAAGGTCCGACTCCTATAATACAACATTACATTGATACGGGAAATAACCCTCCTGTTGCTGTTCCACCATATCGCATGTCTCCCGTAAAGAAGGACATACTTAAGAAAGAGTTAGAGAAACTTCTGGCCAATGGCACAATTGAAGAATGCGAGTCTCCATATTCTGCACCTGTGGTGCTAGTGCCTAAACCTAATGGTCAAGTTCGACTTTGCGTCGACTATAGGAAGTTGAACTCTATTACAAAAACGGACAAATATCCTTTGCCTAGAATGGATGATTTGCTTCATGAAGCTAAACATACACCGTACATGTCGACCATAGATTTACGATCCGGGTATCACCAAATTGAAGTAAATCCCTCTGACCGGGATAAAACAGCTTTTGTGTGCCCTTTTGGTACGTATAGATATTGCCGTATGCCTTTTGGACTTAAGAACGCGCCGGCGACCTTTCAAAGACTAATTGATAACTTCAGAAATTCCCTAAAAGATGTTTTGGTTCTGTCGTACTTAGACGATATAATAATTTTATCTGAAACATTCGAAAAGCATATAGATGACTTAGAAAAGGCGTTTTCAAGATTGCGTGAGTTTAAGTTACATGCTAACAAAGAGAAGTGTAATTTTGCGTGCAACCGAGTAAAATACTTGGGACATTACATTACTAATTCTGGTCTTGAAGTGACCCAGATAAAGTTGCCGCCATCCAAAATTTGCCTCATCCCAGAAATTTAAAGCAAGTCCAATCCTTTTTACAAACTTGTTCGTGGTACCGAAGATTCGTACCAAATTTCTCTGAAATAGCTAGGCCCTTAAGTAATCTCACGAAGAAAAATGTTACCTGGAAGTGGGGAGAAGAAGAGGAGAACGCATTTGAAACCCTAAAGCGTTGTCTGATAAGTCCTCCTGTCCTACGACAAAATGACCCAAATAGGCCATACATCTTACGAACAGATGCTAGCAACTACGCTCTTGGAGCAATTTTGTTACAAGGTGCTGATGCAGACGAACGCCCTATTGAGTATGCAAGCAGGTTACTCACAAAAGCAGAAAGAAATAACTCCACTACTGAAAAAGAGGCTTTAGCCGTTGTATGGGCCTTGAATAAGTTTCGTGCATATATTGACGGACAAGAAATCACTGTAGTAACCGACCATCAACCCCTTAGATGGTTGATGAAATTGAAATCTCCTACAGGTCGCCTTGCGCGATGGGCTTTACAAGTACAGGCGTTCAACCTGAACATAGAATATGTGCCTGGTAAAAAGAACGTTGTTGCAGACATGTTGTCCAGACCATTTTGCCAGCATAAAGAAGAAACCTGTGAAATTTGTTCTATTACTATTGATCTTCCTACTCGAAGCGTTAACGAAATTCGGGAAGAACAGTTAAAAGATGAAAATGTTAATAAAATTATCGAATCTTTAGAACGTGTCGATAAAGATGAAGATTGGGCGAATTGGAGTGAAAGAGGTTATCTCATGAATCAAGGCGTTTTATATAGGTATACTCCCGACGTAGATACAGAAGAAGCCCAGTTGGTGGTGCCGTGTCAAGAAAGAGAAAGAGTACTAAAAGAACATCATGTTGCTCCGTTTGCAGGCCATTACGGAATTGAGGGAACGTATGACAGAATTTCAAAGCGGTACTACTGGACTGGTATGCTAAGATACATTACTGAATATATAAAGAACTGTCCTGAATGTTGTCGTTATAAACCTAGCAACCAAAAACCATCTGGACAGTTACAAACCCCGATCTATAATCAACGATTTGAAACTCTTTCTATTGATCTATTTGGACCGTTGCCGAAAAGCAACGATAAAAGATGGGTGTTCATAGTGGAAGACTGTACAACCAAATGGGTGGAACTGTTCCCACTAATTTATGCCACAGCTAAAGAGTGCGCAATCACGTTAATCGAAGAAGTTTTTCTAAGATACGGATTACCAAGACGTGTCGTCAGTGACAACGGTCCACAATTCATTAGTGCGGTAATGCAACAAGTTTGCTTCCTGTTGAAAATTAAACCGTCTTTAATCCCAATTTACCACCCACAAGCTAACCTCGTGGAAAGAAAAAACAGAGATCTAAAGCCCCGGTTGTCTATGCTAGTTGGTAACGATCACACAACTTGGTGTGAAAAGTTGCCAGTTATCAGATTTGCCCTAAATTCTGCAAAATGCAGTTCTACCGGTCAAACTGCAGCATACCTTATGTTCGGGCGTGAACCACGAACAATAGACGATGTTACCCATGATTTTAGAAGTGTAGAAGAGAATGATAATTTCGTCCCTGAAATCACGCCCTACTTAAAAAAATTTGCGAAGTTTAGCAAACAGGTCCGGTAAAGCATGGAGATCCATCAAGACCAACACAAACAACAGGCGGATAAAAAACGCAGGAAGGCACCCCCCTTAAAAATAGGTGATAAAGTATGGGTGAAAGTTCACCCTCATAGTGAGTCCAAAAAGAATAGAACATCAAAGTTCATGCCAAGGCGTGATGGCCCGTACACCATTTCATCACAGAGATCACCTGTCTCTTATACATTAACTGCTAATGATGATTCTACTCCCATAGGTCCTTACCATGCTTCATGTTTGACCCCGTATGTAGGACCGGAGGCTACTCCTGTGAATCCCCTGCGAGGCAGAGGCCGCCCCAAAAGGAAAGTTCCAGCCCTGCAGAACCGACCAAATAAACAACGGTCTGCCCCAACAAGGAATCAGCCACCAAGAAAGACAAGCTGTATGCCGACGACGACTTATACAGCTTGAGGGGAAGACTGTCACAAACCACCAAACTTTAAACTTTTTTTTCCCCTTCATTCATTCTTTTCTTTTGTCTCGTTGGCAACACGGGTTGCAGAGAGATGGGTTTTGTTGTGGATATTCTAAGAGATTTAATTGTAACGCGCGCGACTACCTAAATAAATATTTGTTTTGTGATGTTTATATTATGTGTAATTATTTAGTAGCCCCGAGATTATGATATTTTTTTTAGAAAGGATAGTGTGCGTTGTTATACCATCCTTTTTTTAATTTTTCCCCGGCGGACTTTTTTTTTCTCTAGCGTCAACACTATTTAACAGCAGTGGTTAAAAATTGCTGGTTTTATTTATGAATTATCCACTAAAATTACACACAAAATTTTGCAGACTGATTATGAAACTGAAAGCTTGTCGCAGACCGCTACAAAATTTTCTGCCACTGGGATTATAATACGCTTTTAATATATAGCACTTTAGGGCGTATTTAAAACCTGAAAGTGTTTCAGATTTTCTTACTTTTTTTTTCCTTCCGTTTTTTGATAAAGGCCAATATATCCAGAAGCTCTTCAGAATTAGTATACAATGAAAATTATTTGTTCCTTTTTGTAGGTGTTTATCATTTAACCATCTTATTTTTGTAAACAGGGGCGGCCCGACCACAGTCAGCATCGCATCTGGGTGCCGGCTTCGAAGGGGCGTCATTTGGAACTCAAAAACTAAGAGCATAAAAGGGGGGGTCAATTTTATATTAGCAGGGGGTGACACTTACCATAGGACTGCTCCTATTTGTAACCATCTTAATTTTAATTCCATTCAGAATCTGCGAGATTTCAGTGCCAAGGAAGCCGGTGAGGAACAGTATTCTCTTTGAACAAGATTTATTAAGATGCGAACCAACTGGTCACCGGAGGCGGCTAGTAACTTGTATAAAACTAAAAGATATTGCTTACCTTTTGCGATTAACTCTAACATTGTACACTTTGGCAAGTTATCTCCACTTGGTGAGGTAGCACACTTCACTGGCAATTAGAGATTTGTTTTTACTCACCATAAAACTTTAACATACTCACCATAAAACTTTTAACATTCCCACTCTAACGAAAGCAAATACAAATCGCAAATTTAATTTGCGAGTTTAATCTGTATACCTTTGTACAAAAAATTATCTTTACAAAACTGACTACTGAACTTATATCGTTACTGAAATGTTTTAAAACACTTTTGCAAGTCCTTTTATTTCTATTCGATCTATTGTATTGCATAGCAAGGCTTAAACAACCACTTTCAGCCATCATGAGCTCCCCTTTAAAATCAAAACAAACTCGATAGCTGCTAGCAGACAGGGTACAGCAAGGCATATTCTACGTTACGTCATATTAATAAACCCGACTGCTGGAAGACCTCTGATTGGTCTACATTCGATATAATCGATATCGTCTCTAAAAGTTGTTTTGGAGAAAGTGATCGGGGTATTTTCTGACGTCAGAGATAATGATCATCATTTTCTTCGAGTTTGCATACGAGATAGTGATGCGATCATTATTTTTTAGAAAATGATCCTATCATTATCACTTCATTAGTTGAGTTGTCTGCATACGGGGGTTCTATCTACTATCGTCAATTAATATTTTTGAACGCTCATTTTAACCTATTTGTGCCTGGATATTTTTGCGACTTTCTTCGATTTTTACTGATAACTGAAATAATAGATAAATTTCTGATGTCAACTTCTTGAACAAGGGATGATTTCTTTTAAAATCATTATGCATAAAAATCGAAATATCAAAACCCTACTTGGTCATGTTAAAATATTTTATAGAGTTGAGGCTTAATACTCATGAATAAAGGCTAGGAAAAATAAATAACGTTTTCGACTAATAGCGAAAATGCCGTCCCAAAAAAGGGGCACTAGGCATAAATGGGTTAATAAAACATAGGCCGCATTCGTAAACGCCAAACGAGTTGCACGCATGCAACGAGTTTCTATCTAAGGTGTTCGTATACAAAATTGAGTGCGATTAGTTTCAAACGAAGTAAATGGAAAACGAATCAAGTTTCCTGAGTTGTTTAGAATATGCACTTGCTGCACGTTGTTGTTGTTTTCAAATGACGTCCGTTGTTATGGAAAAGTATGTTGTTGTGAAAAGTATTTGACGTTTCCTAAAACTGCAAATATTATTTTTTCGAGGAGGAAATTGATACGTACGTTAGAAAATGCTACGAAGGTACATAATTTTTCAAAGGTAATCACTTTCTTGTATTTTTCTTTTTAGTAAATTCAAAAATGCATGTTTTAGTGTTGAGATTGAAGTTGATTCAAACTGTTATTAGCGAAATTTGAACTACTCTTGCTAAATACTTTTGAAAAAATGAAGTTTAAGTTGAAATTTCTAAATTTTGATTTGTGCACTTCAATTACGGCCACTCTTTCTTTTAAAAATCCTGTTGATTTTATATTGAGTATGTACTAAAAACTCTCCTCAGCAAAATTAACGCATTCGCGAATTGTAAACAAACACGTCTCCTAGGCGACGAAACTAAATAAACTGAAGTTGTTCGTAAAGTCAAAGGAAACTGATAACCACTGACTGCACTAAACACACGCATTCCAGTTTTCTTGCGAAAACTCGTGCAAAGAGTTTGTCGTTTACGAATGCAGCCATAATTTAGTTAATGAACATTAGTTTATTTTATACTAATCAAATAAAAAACGACTAAAAATAAAATATATTGAAGTGTAAATTTTATTACCAGATCTTCAATTTTGCTTCAGCTGATGAAAAATAAAATCATAAAACTGTTAAATTATAAATTTAATTTACAAGGGGCTTAAAAGGCTAATATGTCAAGTGGCTTAAGTATCTTTTAAAAATTATTTTTATTTCAAGAAATAAAACTTTACATTGGATATATCATTATGTATTGAAAAGCTCACTGAAGTTTTCCTATTTTAAAGTAACCATTGAAAGTAATAAAACAGAAAATATACATGGTATCTGAAACAAGCATTTTCAATAATCTATATTTCATTTGCTAATGTCGGGTGTTTAAGAAATAACACATCACATTCTAACAAAAACAACAATATTTAATTATTAACTTAGAAATTAGAACATTAGGAACAGGAACCAAAAGAATACAAGCTGCTGCGCGTACTGCAGCGGTTAGGGAAAATCCACACACACACTGGCGATGTCGAAGTGCACTGAGTGAGTTTCAGTCCAGTCCGGGAAAACCGGTTCAATCCCGCTCTGGTCAGTTAGCGTTTATAGTGCGGGCGCGGATAAAGCCATGGAGTTTGTCAGGAGAGTACGCGCCGCCGCAGTACCCTCTTTCCAGTGGCAACGTTACGTCAAGAAACGGACCGGGAATTTCACCTTTCTTCCCGGCCGTGTCATCTTTTCTGTTTCAGATGGTGATCTGTCTCCCTTTACCGTTGGCATGGTGTGGTCCTTGGTTGTCTCCGGTGCAACTTCCCGCTTTGCGTGACTATTTTCAGTCTCTAGGAGGAAGGCAGGCTTAAGTCTGTCGATGGATACTACCTGTTCCCAATTTCTCACGAGCACTCTAAAAAACTTGTCGGTCCGCTCCAGAACCTTAAACGGTCCGTCATATGGAGATGTAAGGAGTGGTTTTACTTGGTCTTGCCTAACGAATACATGCGTGCAGGAACATAGAGCTTGAGGCACAAATGTTTTGGAAGCCCCATGGTTGCTGGTGGCACGTGGTCCTAGAGTGGTTATAGCTCTGCGAAGCTGCTGTAACAATCCAGCAAGATTGCTGTCCTCTTTGCTGGGGGCGAAAAATTCACCCGGAAGCCGCAGTGTTGTGCCAGAAACAAGTTCAGCGGTGGACGCGCCAAGTTCTTCTCTGAGTACCGATCTTAGACCGACAAGAACAGTTGGGAGATTCTGAGTCCAATTTTTGTTCAGACAAGCCTCTAGAGCGGCTTTTAATAGCCGGTGAGCGTTTTCAATCAAACCATTACTTTGTGGGTGGAATGCAGTTGTATGAATATGTTTAATGCCTAGAAGCTTAGCCAAAGATTTGAATAAATTTGACTCAAATTGACGACCTTGGTCCGTCGTTACAAAATTTGGTATTCCGAAGCGTGCAATCCATTGTGAGAAAAAAACTTTTGCGACAGTGTCCGCAGTAATGTCACGCAGCGGAACAGCCTCGATCCATCGAGTAAACCTGTCTATCATTGTTAATAAATGATAATTTTCTGAGGTTGGCAAGGGCCCTACTAGGTCAATATGGACATTCTCAAATCTGCCGTCCGGAACATCTATTTTGGCTGCTGGACTAACGGTAAGCCTATGGACTTTGGCTCGCTGGCATGGGATGCACGTTTTAGCCCAGAGCGGCAGAGCCGCACATCTTTATTTATCGATGTCCAGATAAACCTACTTGTCATTAGCTTTGCAGTAGCCCTAATACTTGGGTGTGCCAGGTTATGCACCAGGTCAAATGCCAGTTTTCTTAATTCTATTGGTAAATAAGGTCTAACTTTCGCAGTTGACGTATCACAATACAACGTGGCTTCGGTGTCTGGGATATTCATTAGCTTTGATTGCAGATGTGGCTTCTTAAAAAGCTCCTGAAGCTCTACATCCTTTTGTTGAGCATGCGCGACTGCCTTATAGTCTAGAGAACCAGGTAAATTAATTGCCTCAATCCGCGATAACAAGTCAGCGGGAATGTTTTCTAGTCCCTTAACAAATCTTATATCGGTGCTAAAACTGACCTATGAAATCGAGGTGCCTCATCTGTCGCGGAGAGCATTTATCAAGCTTTTGTTGAAAGGCGAATGTCAGAGGTTTATGGTCCGTAAATATAGTGAAATTTCGACCCTCAACCATGTGTCTGAAATGTCTAATGGCCTCGTAAATAGCATACAATTCCCTATCAAATGTGGACCATTTCTGCTGAGTCGCTTTTAAATTTGCTGAGAAAAATGCTAGGAGTTGCGCAATTTCTTTTTGTTTCTCTTCCTTGACTAGCTGGTTTAATGAAGCTCCAATAGCGTTGTTGCTGGCATCTGTGAATAGTACTAAGGTTGCCTGCGGATTTGGATGCGCTAATAGAGTAGCTTGCGCGAGCTGTGTTTTACAGTGCCCGAACGCCTTTTTAGTGTCCTCCGACCACTCAATTGGGGCTTTTTGTGTCTCTTAGAACTCTTGCACTTTGGTAAATTTGTAAGGGGACTTTTTATCTGCGCCGCGTGGGGAATAGTCCGCCGATAATAGTTTAACAAGCCCAGAAAAACGTCTAATCTCATTCACAGTTTCAGGCAGAGGAAAATTCAAAATAGGCTCGACTTCGTCTTTCATCGGCTTGATGCCATGCTCACTAATGGTATAGCGTAAAAATGGTATTACTTTTACACCAAAATACTCTTTGAGGTATTAATTCGCATGTCATACTCGGTAAGTCTACGTAGCACAGTTTCTAGGTGTTGCAAATGCTCTTTTTCTGATTTACTGGCAATGAGAATATCGACTAAATACGCGAAAACGAAGTCTAGGCCGTGCAATACTTCATTAATAAACCTTTGAAAGGTTTGGGCCGCGTTAGATAACCCAAAAGGTAAAAACAAAAATTCAAACAGACCAAATGGGGTAGTTATGGCCGTTTTATGTACATCGTCTGGATGTACAGGGATGTGATTATACGCTCGAATCAAATCAATTTTTGAAAAGATGACTTTGCCATAGAGTTCATTCGCAAAATCCAGGATATGAGGTAAGGGATATCTATCTGGGACCGTTATTTTATTCAGAGCGCGATAATCACCTGTCGGATGATAGAACCAGCATATACTGAAATTCTTGTTTAGCAATAGCTAACTGTGCAGGGTGTAATCTTCGCGGTTTAGCGTACACCGGTTGCCCTGTAGTCTCAATGTGGTGAAACGGTACTATGCTTAACTCTGCTGTACTGAGGGATACGGTTTTACAACCTCCGGGAACGCAGCTAAGATTTGTTTGTATTTGCAGTTTTCCGCCACTAACGTAATTTGAGTTTGCTAATCAGTAGCATGTTGTCCTCGCGTCGTTAATGACGTCTTAGGATCGCGTAGGCATTTATTTTTAATATCAATGAGGAAACCGTAATGGTTGAGAAAATCAGCTCCTATAATTGGTTTACTTACGCTGGCTAAAATGAATGGCCAAGTAAATTGTCGTCGCAAATTCATATCTAGATTGACAATGCGAGTGCCATATGTATGTATCTCAGAGCCATTTGCTGAAAATAATTTTACCCGAGCTTCACCTTTTCTTCCCGTTTTTGGCGTATGCGGAAGGACACAAACATCACTACCACTATCTATATGAGGTAACTAACTTGGGATTTGCGGACTCTGACAAAAAGGCGGCTAAATTTAGTTGGAGTGAAGTCGCAGCTTGCCGCACTGTGCGACCTCTCCGCTAGTTTTCCTGGGGCTTAAAACTGCAGGGTTGGATACATTTGTTTGTCTGCTGGCCAAATTTGCGATGATACCAACATTTTTTAGCACTTTCAGCTGGTTTCGGAGGGCGGTTCCTGCTCCTAGGACGATTCCGATATCTATAAGTCGTTTGCAGGGCTTAATTTCTAGCAAAAGAAGTACCAGAGCCCTAATATTCTCGAGCCTATGCTCATATACAGTGGCGTACTGTAAGTCCGAGCTACCCCTTCAGTACGGGGCAGGTAGAGCATTCAATTCAAATAATAATTCAAATATTTTCCCGTTTAATAGTATTTGACATATTTTATTATTTCATGGCACAGTTGTTATATCACTGAAAATGGTAGGCTGTCGAAGTGTGAAGGTCCCGGGTTCGGGTCCCATCGCGCGGCTGTCGATCTAACGGTCTGGAGTTTTGGTAGGTTTTCTCCAGATGTAACGTGAATACGCGTTAGAACCTCGTAGAAAGTAATCAAGTAATCTTTATGGTGTTATTTTACAAAGTTTTTTATTATTTTATTTTACCCTTAGAAAGTCCTCCTACCAAGGCATCACCCATCCTTGACAGATCGCCCTATCGTAGCGTTGCCATAATCACACAAATAAAAATATTTCACAAAACTGTTAATAATAAATGATTTGAAATTAGCATGAAGAAATATGAACAATATACAGTAGAAGACACAAAATCTGCAAATTGGGAGCAGACCTTGTGCAGATTTTAGATTTTTGCACGTTTTGCGGCATAACATGTAAAGTCATTTTATTTTCTCCTAAATAAAAGAAATAAAGTAAAGAAAACTGTTAAAGTAATGTAGAAGTGATCGAAATACTTAATAAAAACAAGTGAAAGAAACAATGTCGTAATTTTTAACACATGAAGAAACAAAGAAATTTATATACCACAATTATGAAGACAAGGAAATTCAAGAAAATTCAAATTACTTAGAAAATGTTAAACATTTGTTGAACAATTGCTTGTTAAAAATGCCGGCATTTGGTATGATGTAATTTGAGTTTCTTTTTAAATACACATACCTGTGTGTTAATTAAAATATTCCACAGAGCTAATAAATCAGGAGCTTCCTCTTTTTCTTTCCTGGCTTTTGAATGAGAATCAATAGCACTGTGACGGCCATCAGCTAACCATGAACGAACAAATGATTCTGGTTCAAGTTTGTTGATCGGAAGACCGACTAATCTAATGAACATCAAATTTGATAAAGTTTCAATGCTAAGTGAAGCACGTTGGGAAGTACAAATTATGTTTATGGTAAAAAATCCTCGTTCACATTCGGCACTGGAAATGGGTATAACAATTGAGGACTGAAATCAATTTTTTCAAGTCATTTTGAATTTCTTTTCCAGATGATGAGTTGAAAATTCTGAAGTCTCTTAAAACAGCTTTTTCGTTAAAACTGAATCTTTTGCATAATCCTACGAGTTCATCTTCGCCATACGTCACTTCAGTCGATTCAGCAGCAGGCGAAAACTTTGGATTTAGAACTTTAATTTCACAGATAAATTGTTCACAATATGATTCAACATTTCTCGACTGGACCGAACGGAGCCTACTTATTATTGAATCGGCTAAACACCTGAAAAATTGCTCTGGGTCTATTTTAGGCATAGCCTTTCCACTTTCATGTATAGCTGCATTTTTAAACTTGGAAACGTTTACACCTTCAATGGCCTCAGATGCATGTCTTCCAGGCTTCTTCATCCTGGATTCAAAAACTTGTATTTGTAGTCTTATTAGCCTAAGGGCATCAACTAGTGTAGTTTGTCGGTTTTGCAGCCCTAATGAAAGTTCCGACAGTTCTTCCAGAGCATCATACATAACGCCAAGATTTAAGATAAATGTATCAGTCGCTAGTTTATTCGCCAACCCAGAAAATGTGGCTCTGGCATCTCTTTTTTTATCTGTGGAGCTCTTTGTGAAATGTTTATGTAGACTTTCATAGTCCGTCCACACTGCTTTCACAGATCGAAGGCTTGATGCAGCCAAGCGAACATCGAAAATACGCTCAATCTTTAGTAATTCTTGTCCTGGATTTACAGCACACTCATTAACCCTCTCGTCACCGAATTATGAAAAATCAGAGAAAAAAAATCTGTCTAGCATTTAATGCATCTGAAATATTATTATAAATCATGCAAAATTATTTTTTTCTAATGTCGATTAACATTAGATTTTTCTAATATTAATTTCTGCACTTTCGAAGCATTTTGTTGTGCTAAAATTAATTTAAAAGGTTGCACATATAAGGTAAAAGGTTGAGGAATAAGAAAAAAAACTATACTTACCTTTAAAAAAAAAAACTGTAGAAAAGCAGCGTAAATATTTTCTTAATTTTTGTCCTGAAACAATGAAGCGAAAACTGAAAAAATGATCTAAATTGACTAGTACTGCAATCTAGGCACGATTTATGCATCTAGTTAACCATTTGTGCCTGGATATTTTTGCGACTTTCTTCGATTTTTACTGATAACTGAAATAATAGATAAATTTCTGATGTCAACTTCTTGAACAAGAGATGATTTCTTTTAAAATCATTATGCATAAAAATCGAAATATCAACATCCTACTTGGTCATGTTAAAATATTTTGTAGAGTTGAGGCTTAATACTCATGAATAAAGGCTAGGAAAAATAAATAACGTTTTCGACTAAATAGCGAAAATGCCGTCCCAAAAAAGGGACACTAGGCATAAATGGGTTAACATTTAGCTATCATAATTGTTAACCGTTACATTAATAAGTTAGTTTCACGTGTTAGGCCAATGCAGAAACCTAATGTTGGATAATTATATTTGACGAATATTTGACAAATTGATGTGCTATTTCATAACATTTCTATAGATATGAAAAACTGTCAAATTTGAAATTAAAGTTTTTAATTATTTTACTAACAGCAAATGCAGTGACGGATACAGATAAGTTTTAACGGACGGCAGATATGTAGAACGAAGCATATTATCAAATAGTCACATTTTTTCTTTCATCAAATATGGTTCCACCTCAACAGTGGCTTTCTGTGCGCTTAGGAGGAGGGCGAGCGGACACCCCCCCCCAAAAAGTTCTTTTGTCGACAAAATCGTCAGTTGCCAAAGGACACTCAGCAAATTTCAGCTTTTAATCACCAATCTGTAAAATGCTCAGTGTATAAATTACCAGTTCTGCCGACAGTTTATTATAAGTTATACTATATCATGAACATAGTCTTGTTACGATTTTCATTTTAGTGATTTTTGTGCCAGTAAACAAGTCCCTTTTGTCCCTCTCAAGCCAACTTCATTCAAGATCATGTAATGTAGTGTGTTTTTAAGGCAAAACATGCACATTAAGTATCTGCCTGGGGTGGGGGTGCCTCGGGCGAAGGACTTTTAGGGGATTTAATGCGTATTCACGCTACATCTGGAGGGAAACGTCCCAAGATTCCAGAAAATCGGTGTATATTTTTGAAAGCCATATTGGTATATATCGTCAGAAAATTTTGTCTTTACACCCCCCTCCCAACATTTTTGCTTAAAACCGTCTCTAGTCCTGTCACTAACAGAAATGTGTTATTTTCAAATAGTAAACGATCTGTCAAGTTAGAAAACATATATTAATCTGAAGAAAACTAACCTATTTTGCACTATGAGGAAAATTAATTTTGCAGGTGGCAACTTATGAACTGTTAAAGAAAAAAGGAGGGGGGCGAGATCGGAAGCAGGAAAATATTTAGAAGTCCATTCAGACGCTATCCTTTACAGATTTAGAGAACCAGGACGGCAGGTAAACCCAAATATAAAAAACTTTTCGAATTAATTAAAAGTAAAAACATACAACGTTAAAGGAAAGAATGCTTTATTTTTTGAAATATGATTCACATCCCTTCCTTCTCTTTTGACAGTTACTTTTGTAAAGTGTCCCTCTAAAACCTCTGAAAATTTACTCCATTGAAACATTTGTAAGGAGGCTTAATCTTTTTTTTTTTTTTTTTAATATTCATGTGGGGAAATCCAATAGGAGTATAAAGTCACAGAATGTCACAGAAATCATTCTTTACTAAAATATTTATTTATTATTTTTTACATTTATTTCAATTTACGTAATTTTTTAGATTCTTAATTTTTAGTTTGCCCGAATAAAATTGGTATGAATACAATGCCATTCTGCCGAGTTCTATTTTTATTTTTCAGTTAATTGTAGATATTGACTGCAAAGTAAAAAAAAAAAATATATTGCATGCGTAATGCATATGCATTAAGCATGCAATATCAACGCATGCAAGTATCACACACGCATGCAAGTATCAACACAGGGTGCATCTATATTATCTGACTAAGAGAAAGATATCAGTACAACAGAATGTTATTAGTGATGCTGCTTACACGCTATAGCACATAAAATGAAAAAACGTCGTTGATGGTACGCAAAAAAAAAAAGTTACGACGCGTCCCGCATAATTACCATTGCACACAAATTTTTGAAAAAAAAAGAGAGAGAGAGAACTTTTTTTTTCCATAGCGCATCCTTTCTCTAATGCCCAAAAATAGAATGTCTGAAGAAACGTTTTAAAAAATTAGTATTGGTTTCAGTTCAGGACCTGTAACTCTCCGTCACGCCTATTACTTTAAAGAGCTACTGATATTTTTCATTCAACTAAAATACGCAGAAGAGATTTGTCAAAGCAATAAAAATGTTTTTTCTTCAGTACTCTCTCATTATATATCCAGTCTCAAATAAAAATCCAGTTTCAAATCTAAGCCTCGCCAAAGTGCCAACATACGCCTTTTTGCAAGACGTTTTTTCAGGGAATCATTCGAAGCATTGACTTAGCAGTAATCAATATGGGAAATGGTTCGGACCGTGACAAAGTAAAGCAAGCCTTTATTTGAAAAGTGGAATCCCTTAATACAGCCGAATTTTTTTAAAATTATCAACTATAAAGTGTTTTATTCATCGTTACTCCGATGTACTAAATGAGAAGATTTCAATTTTCTGAAATTTGGCGGAATTTCCCCAATTTAAATCAATGTACTCATTTGGAGAGAATTCTGGAGATAGATCGCTTGAAATCCCTTAACAACTGCATTATTTCTTCACGGATCATTAAAATTTACTGTATTCTAATAATATTATTTGGATTGCATATAGATTATGTATTTTTCTCCATAAAATTTGAGTCATGTAGCATATAAACAGGTGTAGATACAAAAATCTCTTCTAAAATAATAAATAAATAAACAAAATCAAGTTGGTAAAATCTTATAAATAAAAATGAAATTCTGTTTGTTTGTTTGTTTGTGGATTTGAGTTGTATACAAATCCACAAAAATGGACCTATCAGCCTGAAATTTTGCACAGATATGTAAAATAATATAGAATAAATCATAGTCCACTTTAAAACTTTGAAAGTCCACCCGTTCCCGGAATTTAAGAGATTTTTTATGTTCTCCACGCAAAAACCTTTCCGTAATTGTAACCCCTGTAGTGAAAAAAGTGTGAAATAAGGATCGTGGTTGCCATGTGTGGCGATTTTGCCGAATAAGATGTTTTAAATTCTCAAAGTAAAAATAAAAGAATATAATGATTTTTTTTTTGTTAGTTTATATTCGTAAGATTATAATTTTTTTAATTATAATATCGTGTGCATGGGAAATCGGAGCAGGAATGAAATGTTTTATACGCAAAACAATAAGAATTGAAGATTTCCGAGGCTAATATGTTAAATTTTTTTAGTTTGGCGAAAAAATAAAATGGCTCAAATGCGATTTGAGAAAGTGAGTTCTAGCGGTTTGCACAGTTTTCGGCTTGGAGCAATTTATTGAGAGCTTAAGGAAATAGATTTTTTGAAAACAAGTGCAAAGGTTTTATTAGAATACAGCTTAAATTTTAATGATCCGTGAAGAAATAATGCAGTTGATTAAGGGATTTCAAGCGATCTATCTCCAGAATTCTCTCCAATTGAGTACATTGATTTAAATTGGGGGAATTCCGCCAAATTTCAGAAATTGAAATCTTCTCATTTAGTACATCGGAGTAACGATGAATAAAAACACGTTATAGTTGATAATTTTAAAAAATTCGGCTGTATTAAGGGATTCCACTTTTCAAATAAAGGCTTGCTTTACTTTGTCCGGTCGAACCATTTCCCATATTGATTACTGCTAAGTCAATGCTTCGAATGATTCCCTGAAAAAACTCTTGCAAAATGGCGTATGTTGGCACTTTGGCGAGGCTTAGATTTGAAACTGGATTTTATTTGAGACTGGGAATATATAATGATACTGGTTATAGATAAAAATGAATGTTGGGTATGTGTGTATGAGGTTGAAAAACTCCAGCACCGTTGCACTATGAAATTTGGTTCACAAAGTCAAAGTCAAAAGTGTCAAAAAGTCTTTTATCACTGAGAAGCTTTTTATGATATCGTTTTCCTCTAACTTGCCACTACGTGGCGCAGCAGAACGTCGAATTCTATTCCGTTTAGCCGTTTACTATGCGAATATCGTCCAACCGATTTCGATGAAATTTGGTACACGCGGATATTAGAACACGGAGAATATTTTTCAGTATCCATTTTGCTGTAACTTGCCGCTAAATTTCGCTGCAACACATGCAACTTCTATACCGTTCGACTGATCCGGCATAAAATTTTCTTATACTTACACATTTCAGCACGAAGGAATATATTCTAACTGTGTTCCTTTTGATGGTTACTCACCACTAGATGGCACTTGCAATGCATTATTATTTTAACTCGCCACTAGATGACGCTGCAGCAGGCCAAATTCTTGACCATTCAAACGGTCGCTATGAAAATCAGTATACATAGCTATTTGAACAATGAGAATATTTTGGCGTTATCCATTTTGCTATAACTCGCCACTTGACGGCACTGTAGCAAATCATTACTTAATTAACCACTAGATCGCGCTGGCAGTGTATCACTTCTTGACTGTGGAACTGTCCGCTATAAAAATAGGTATACATAGATATTTGAACACGGGGAAGAGTTTGGCGCTATCCATTTTCCTATATAATTTGCCACTAGATGTCGTGTCGTCAGGGCTGTCCAGCCGATCGTCCTGAAATTTCCGTATTCATCGATATCTGAATGCGAAGAATATTTCCGCCGTACAATAAATAGTAATCCCCACAAATCGTAATATCAAAAAGTTCCAGTCATTCCCGTGCGAAGAAGGGTACTTCAGCTAGTATAGAATATATATATGAACTGTAAAGTACTATAACACATTTGTAAAATATTAAAATACTGAATTCTTAAAACTAAAATAATTTATACATACATTTAACAACAAACAATTTGATGCACAAATTTAAATCCTTGTTGTTGATTAACCACTGTCAACCAACAAGATTTCAAAATTGAAGTAGTGTTAGGTTTAATAACACTACTTCTAAATCTGAAATCTCATTAGTCATTATAATCTTGCAAAATATAAGCACGGCTCAAGTTGATTTTTTTTCAGAATAAACTTATTAGGAGAAAACAATTGTGGTCCAATTTTACCTTCTCGACTGTTGTACAACTATGAGCAAATAAAAACTTTATTATTAAGCTGTCTAGCATTGTTTAGTAATCCAAAACGCATCTTTTTAATAAGCACTGTGCAATTATTATATATTTATTACCATAGCTGCATAGTAAGTTGTTTGTTTACATACTTTGAAGATCGTTAGGTTTATGGACAATCGAACTATAATCAATGCATCAATAATAATAGTTTATCGGGATTCAAATTACTTCGAACCTATGCAACGAATTAAAATTCACAGAAATATAGCTGGAAAAATAAATATTCGTTTCAGATTTCAATCTATCATCACTTTATAAAAGTGTATCAACACATTCATAACAAGCAATGGCGGAAAACGGAACGGACATGAAATCTATCGCTTCCCGGTTTCCTGAATGTGTGTCTCTGCGCATGCGCAATCGTCGTTGTTAACCTACGGTTATCCAACAAACATTCAGCCATCGGATGGTCAACGGTTGTTTACCAACGGTTGCCTAACACAACATTCAGCCATCAAATGGCCAACGGTTGTTTTACCTACAGTTGCCCAACACAACATTCAGCCATCCGATGGCCAACGGTTTGCCCAACAACAACATTAAAACCATCTGATGGCCAACGGTTGTTTTACCCACCGTTTGCCATCACAACCTTTAGCCAACAGAATACCGACATTTCCATATGGCATGGAGTTAGAGGGGAGTGGGTGAGGACGCCGTATGGGAAAGCACATCTTAGTTGCGTTTTCAGATCCACCACCCTAGGCATTTCTGTCGCATCTAGTGGTACTAGAGAAAAGTTACTTTTCTAAGGCAACATTTCCGATACGCGATTTTGATTTCCTGACTGGATAAATTATTCAATAGTGGAAGCTAATTTTTTTTGGTGAAGTTTTGTTCTTTCAAATCAAATAATGTAAACATAATACAAAATGTTAATTATTAATTTTTACAAATGACTGTATATGCTTTAGTTTTCTTTTAAATGGGATAGTGTAACATAAAATATTGTCATAAATATTATTTAATACTGACTAAATTTTTTTTATAAGATAGTTTTGTCGGAACATGCTTTGTAACTTATGTTTACATGTTTTGTTTTCACCATCAGTATCTCATAGCATGAAAAATTGCTATTTGACATTTTTGAAAAAACAATTTTTGCATTGAACATAATTATTACATTTGTCTTCTACATAAGACTTTTCTAGTATTTGCAATGTAGCTCACTTATTTAAACTTAAATTTGAGATGAAAAATTTCTATTAAACAAGAAGTGTAGTTTTAAAATTATTTAAGATCACTATATTGTACTACAATAATTTATTGTTGTGTGCGTGCACGAAGACAATTTTATAAAAATTGATTGTTAATAAATTACAACCCATATTCATCTAGTGTTCGCATTAATTGAAACATCATTAATGTTATCGCAACAATTAACGACTATTTTTCTATCAAAAAAGTCAGACAAGTATAGGTTAAATAAACCTAGTTTCATTGGAATTTTACAGAGCAGAATCAATAAACATCATGAAACAGCATCAATACAATACAAAGATGAAAGTTTTATTACTCAGTTTCAGAAAACACACTTAAGAGAACATATATAATAATATTTCTGTATTGGTGTTCCTATAGTTGTTTTTATTATACGTATTTATTACCGTTCTGCCCAAACTACGTTTTCCGCAAACTATGATCAGACATTATTTTGAGCAATTCAAAAACAATAACATGCATAATTTCAAAAAAAAAAAAAGAAAGAAAAAATATGTGCATCTTTTGATTCATACAGAAAATTTTCATTGTACTATGTGATAAGTTGAATTTAAATGTTAAAAAACACATTACTTTACAAAGTAAACTTACAAAAACTGTACTTACAAAAACACATTAAATAAAGCTTACGGTTGGGAGCTTTCAATAAACTTGGATTATTCAATCCCAGGCCAGGGATACATTCCGTGCTCTATCACTCTTATATCCCGTTTACAGCCAGGAGCTAAAGAAACGTTCGTCATTTTATGATTGCAAACAGGTTAAATTATTTAATTTTCATTAAAACAATCTTCTTGCAGCATTGATTTGCATGCTAATTCACGAAAAGTAACCGCTCTATGCACACATACGCTATCTACCGGCAGAGTTGACAACTACAATTCACGGTCCGCTTTTCAGCCAGGATATTCATAGGCGTGTTTTACTCTGGTAAGACTAACTCCATGCCATATGGACATCCAACGTTTGCCCAACGTAAACAACCTTGTGCCAACAATAACCCAACGTATGTGTTGCTAGCTGGGCAGATTCGAACCCTTAATCATGGACTTCACAGTAGAGTGTGCTAACCACTATACGCAGCGCGACGTGCTCTGAGCCGTCAAAATGTTGAGAGTAAAGATTTTTTAGTTTCGGCACTGGGAACTTAGAAAAAGATACGCAGCTAGTCGTTTTTGGATGTTGAGTCGCTAGAGAATTTTCTTTTTTTGTATGAGGATATGAGTTATCTTTTTACACAATACCGCTATTTATAGGAAATAATAATACATAAGAAATAATTTTAAATTTCAAAAGTTCCCCGACAAAAAAAAAAAAAAACCTCTGTTTAATAAAGCATATATATGTAGTATATATTGGTAGCATGCTCGACCGTCAATTCTTTAAAAGCTTGCTTTCCTCTGTTGAACAGCAGTCTTCCCCCATACCAATGATAAACTATAGGGCATCTTTAATTTCATGACAAGGTAAATCAACCTTTAACTCATTTATTAACTTCTTAAAATTACATTCCATCAGCAGACAAAACTGCCCTTCCCAGATTCCATTGATTGCATACATCGAAATACCGCACAAGCCTTTATACATATGATTCACAGCGAATATGTGGACATTCAAAGATGTTGCAACTCTGAAAACATAAGATAACTAAAAGATACTCAACTTCAGGATACTGGCCAGGGAAACGCCATCTACTGGATAAAATTAGAGTTAAATATATACAATTAAATTCACAACATACACCCCCCCCCCGATGAAGAACCTTCATCATTCTCATATGAAGCAACCCAATTCCAAACAATTAAATTTTTAGATTTTCAAATAAAGTTCATACATAAAACTTACCATCATAAAACACAAATCTCAATTTCAACTGCATTAAAATTTCTAAATCATTCTAAACTGCAATGATAAAACAAAATTAAAATACACTGATGCCACAAACAGTATAGTTTCATTCACATTATAAACAATATCAGTTACCATCGTTGGGCAAAACTGAGACAGTTTTGTTATAGGTCTTTTAACACCATTTGCGCCTGGATATTCTTGCGACTTTCTTCGATTTTTACTGATACCTGAAATAATAGATAAATTTCTGATGTCAACTTCTTGAACAGGGATGATTTCTTTTAAAATCATTATGCATAAAAATCGAAAATATCAACACCACTCACCTCTGGCTCATGTTAAAATATTTTGTAGAGTTGAGGCTTAATACTCATGAATAAAGGTTAGAAAAAATAAATACGTTTTCGACTAATAGCGAAAATGCCGTCCCAAAAAGGGACACTAGCATAAATGGGTTAAGTTCACCATTCGCAGTCTTCACCCTTACCACACGAACATGTCCTATCCTTCCCATGAAACAGTTCAAGAACCCTGCCTAGCCTCCATCTTTAGGGGAGGTTGATTAGCCTCCTTTATCCAACACCACAAGTCCATTAATCCTTTAAGTATTGGCTTCCTCTTCATCCATTTTATTCCTCTCTTGAAGCTGGAAAGAGTCAGTCTCAAAGACTCATCGTCGTCCTCCAAAATCCCTGAAACATTTCCTCTAACTAGTTTCCCAGCGAGTGATCTAACAGGAGATATATAACCAGATGACAATTCGGGTTCAGGGTATGGAAGTCAGATCCTGTTCCTATAATTAAAAGTAGGTCCGGTGTCAAGAGAGCAGTCCATGTCCCATTTGGCTCATTAGAGTACGGAGCGCAACAAGAGGTTCCTTGAATCTTAAGCAACTGACTCAACATGGGTTCAATTAAGGTCACGCTTCACGCACGCGCTCCTGAGATTCTAAATTATGTCTCCACCCAACCAGTTTACCGTGTGTGTGAGAGTGAGGATGTAGTACTTTGTTGTTATAGTCCGGGCTTCCCAGGACAGTCCTCCGAAATGAGGAGCCGAGAAGGTGGATTAAATTTCCACACTAGTCATTTTCGTCAGTGAAGTAATCTATTTTATTTTCCTCGTTCAAACGGCGAGACTGAGAGAAATACCTGACAACAACATCATTTGTCGTTAATTCACGGTCCAGCTTCCACACAAAGTTTCGTGCCTCTATCGGGAAAATATCTCTGATGCTATACCCGCGTCGAGCAGCACAAAGCGTTTCAATGAGGCAAAAAAATAAAATGAAAACTCTCAGTTGTTAAGATCAGAAACCATCTCCAAAATGTATAGCTTTTGTAACGAAGCCAAATATAAAGTACAGAAATATAACATTAGTAAGATTTTTACACCACGCCCCCTTACGAGGCTTTGACCTCGAAAGGGGTCCAGCAAAGTCAACGCTCGACCCTTGAAAATTGTTCTAACAGGAGGTTACATCATGACGCTGACGGCCAAATTTCCCAATTGAATTGAGACAGACATTTTTCATCTAACTCTCCAACATTTTTTTACCGCACTTCCTAAACCCGTTTATTCTTTATCTATGGAAGAATTTTGCATTTAAACAATCACAAAGACCTTAGTGTCTTATCACAGAAGTCAGTAGCTGAACCCCACCGTGCAAATACTTTCATGATAATACTTGTATAATTAACTTTGTTAACGTGGATTATTTATTAGGCAATCGTAATAGGGGATGTTTTACTATCTTCTCAGAAATTTTCAGCATATTTGAAAGTCTTCCACCGACTCGAAATATTTTTACTTTCATCCTAAATATGGAGGTTTAAGGAGAGAATTTTACTCTTGAGGTGACGTTATATGCTATAAATAAGAAATCGGAGCAGCTGTAATCAACACAATTTGTTAAAATCGACTATATACAGCAGTGTGATACAAGCATGCCGTTATGGCCATCGAGATTCATCGTATTTATACACTCTGCTAAAAGTTACAGTTCCAACTTTACAGATTCACAGTACAGATTACGATACAGAAAAACTCAAGCACAACACAGTATTTACTCATATCAACGGTCCCCATCTCCCCCCTTATCATAAAGATCCAAACGTGGCAAGCTTCACATCAAAATAAAAAAGTTCTTCAAATCTAATAAAGTTCATAGTCCTTGTACTCGCCGGAAATTTAACAGTGCGACCTTGGTCCGTCGTTAACACCTGCTCAAAAGTCGTTGAAAGCGAACCACCCTCAAGAAGCCGCTTCAGATCTCAATACAGCTGATTCCCTCTCACCAGGCAACGGGGGTGGGGACGGCGAAACCAGTGCTTCCTGTTGCGGGACTGAAGAATCACCAGATGAAGTCAATGTTGAAGCCACCTCTGGAGGCAAAGAATCCGTGGCTGGACTGCTCAGATTAAGGGCTGGACGAAGTATAAACTCTGTTTCTATTCGCAGAATTCCTGTCGGACGTGAATGTATCAGATAAGATCGAGGATGCATCATGTCTCTGTAACACAAACCTGGGAATACCACCTACGATGTCCCAATCTGTAAAATAAATTTGATTCGCCTTTCTGCAAAGGAGATTAAATCTTTGATTGTAATTGATGGTCATGCCGAGCCCGTTTTCACTAAGATTTAGCCCAGACCAAAGCATACTGAGCTATTCCACAGAACCCAATCTTTATCACAGGATTTTCACTCATAACTCTTTAGTTCTACCTATTGTATATCTGCCTGTCCACCCTCTGAGACCGAAAAATCCCTGCCGCATAGAAACTTCTGATATTTTATCACGTATATGCGAGAGAGGTCATATGTTATTGTATCCATGATCTATAATTTTGAGTTTCTTGTATCGCTAGCTCATACCTTTGCCTTACAATACATATCAAACTTAATTGTGCTATGAATTCCACAACACAAATCAGCTTCAATCAACAGCTTTTCTTTAAATACTTGAATCCTTTAACTGAGCCTATTATAAGTAGAGTCGCCGTACTAAAAGACAACTCCTGTGTCGCCAAAAATCACAGTCTTTTGCTAAAACTTTCAAAATAGTAAACAAATTCATACATAGTGTTTCCATATTCTTTTTGAATACAATTAAAAAATCGATACCTTGCAAAAACTGTGTTCTTACCTAGGTGCATCAAATGTTCAGTACACTTTTGTAAATTGTACCTCCCTTCAGACAGCGTAAGCTCACACTAACATTCACCCCTCTCCCTCATTTTCAGTCCTACATTCGAACACCACAAACACTCAATTAGTAACACTATCTATTATCACAGTCACATATACAGTCAGGAATTATAACGCAACCTTTTAATCTCGAGCGTAACGACCAGCACAGCCAATCAAAAACCTACGCTCTACATAGCCCAAACAGAGCGAGAACTAAGCTCTTCCTTACACATACATCTCTTTCCACACTCCTCTAAATATCCATATTCTATGAACTCAGCGAGCGCCCGAGAACTTACATCTTCTCTCATCATCATCACGATTCCAACAACAGTATAACGGCAATGCTCACAATCTCAACTCGTCTGTTCCTCTGCATACTTGCCATACCTTCTCCATAACTACACTTCATCTAACTAGCCCACATCGCGTGGTTCACACAAACTGCCGTCTACCGCAAAACAGACTCTATAGACAGTGCACACCACTCACCCACTCCTCTCCACAAATTTGTAACAGCGTGCTCCCACACACACAACACCACCTACACCACCCCACAACACCACCACACACCCCCCCTACAACAACCATAAACCCCCCCATCCATCATAAGTCTAACTTCCCCCTCAGAGCGACGAGCTTTCCCCACCACCTCCCTATGCTTATATATGCTTTTAACAAAAAGCAATCGATGATTAACTAGTCTCTAATCACATAATTTAAGTCTACAAAATCGAGAGCGAGAATTAACATATGAATCATCAAACAGTGTGTAACAACACAAGAGCAAGTAGCCGATTTACTCACATAGCTTGCAGCCTAAGTCTTGTCGCTATGAGATCATACGGTATTCTTCATTCTCTCACACCACTGGACATCTAAGTTCAGTTACAGTCTCTTTTACAGCGATTATCATTACGAAATCTACGAATAAATGAATCCTGCTAAGCACTACATCAGTATTTAATTCATATCACTCACAGAAGGTTTAATTTGTTTTCCCATCTTAAGCATTTATTTTTAATGGAGAATTCCAACGACTGCACTGGTTTCGAAACACCAGGTCAGTTGCCTGTCTCACACCTCCTCTAACATGTCAACACAACTCACACCTTCCTAAAACCGTTCCTATGACCCGAGCGAGCGAAACACTCCCAAGCACTAAACCGATACTACACTACACTTATCATGCTGCATCACACACACACACACCCATCATCTTATAACTGTGCGTACAATATGTACGCGCGAACCACAAGAAAGTTAAACTACGTCTAAAACTCTCAGAGATTCCCTACTAACCCGCAACAATCACGCGATTCATATTCGATACATCTTCGTAATCTCCCTAACCAATTTCAACCCCCATTCCTACTCCAGTAATTTATCATTCTCTCTCGGAAAGAGAATCGCTACACCTCATACTTATTTCTGCTTCACTCTCTTCACACGTCTATCTCAATATAGATTGCTACAGGAGTCCGCTCTCTTCTCCTGACTAATTCGATTGTAAAGATTGATAATGAGTAATCAGGTTTCAATCGTTGGCACGTTGCGATATTCTTTACCCTCTTTCGTCTGAAATCCAAGTCAGTCACATCTCGCAGCGAGCGCAATAGGCATCAACACCAGTAACTTTTTCAACCACTAACCCACAAAAGTCTCCGCTCAATTTGACCTGGACTGATCGAGCGAGAATTCAAGTTAAGTCCTACAGACGAAGCGCAAGAACTCAGCTAGCTCTCATCTCCCCTCAGAGCAGTACATAACACGACTCTTACTACATATCAAACCTTCTTAGAGAGAATGTACTCTTTCGTGTCTCCATCGTCTATCGACAAGTCCACAACTATTATCAGATCTAATTCCTATGCATTATTCACTGTATACATAAACAATTCTTGGAGGTACTTTCCTATTCGACTGCAATTAAAGCACCTAATACGGACTCCTAATTGAAGTGTTAATTTTTTTATGAGGTGCTACTCTTGATTTTAGAACATAATAAAACGGTTTCTTATGATCAATACTACCTTATTACGAGCTATTTATATTCTGAAAAACAAAGACTAACAGACAAGCCATCTATTCCTCATCTAAACTAGAGTATGCTTTAATATGAAGGAGCTTTATCAGTATATCAAAATCTTCCTGCGAGTTATGTAAACCGTCTATAATAAAATTCTACTACACACACTCGAAGTCTCAACAAATATCTTTGCCGAGTAGCGTGCTCACCATTGATCACACAACATACTCTCTCATAAGCTGAAAATTCTATCTCCAACATATACACCTACCCTTACTATAACACACCTAACGTAATCTGTTTCCTATTTCTCTTCCTGTACCTATCTCTCATTTATCCAAGACCATCTTCCAACCCTGAGCCCCCAATCACCGAGTAGAGCTGAGAGTTACACCACTATCTAAGCATTCCACCTATTGTTACCTACAATCTCCCCTCGACAAGAGTCTAAAAAACATCCTTCTCTATATCTCACACTCTTCTCTCTCGTTATAGTTCATCACACAGCTTATGCAGATACAATACCACACCTCAAAACTCTGCGCGCGACATCAATTTATTTGTGAAGTTTAACGCAGTAACATTCAGAGATCGTAAAGGCCATACATAAGTATGCGTAATTTCATTGCTGCGTCATTTGCAATCAAAACGATCCTCAACCAATAAAGGTCAGTTCATCATATTATAGCTACGATGATGTCTATCCATTCCACAATCTAAGACGAAGAGCGGTTTTCGGAGCTAATATATAGCCTCACTCATCCATTGTCTCCCGTAAATTCCTCCAAATTTCTCTCATAATTCAAATATCCTAAGCTCAGGACTCTAGGCGCCAAGTTTAAGCAAAATGTAATACCAGCGAGACAGCTCCTATAAGGCAAAATTCTCAAAGCATTACCTCCACCGGAAATTTGATCCCACGACAACAATTCCCACATCCACTTCGAAATGATAAAAAGATCGTTTAGAGCTCATTGTTTTTATATGCTTCTTAGTGTTCGTTGTTCTTCGTTCAGATTTACGATGATTGCGAGTATGATTATTCTCTAATTGACACCAAATGCTACATATATACTATTTAACAGGGACGAACACTTCTCAATTACCGCGCGAGAAGCCAACACAAGCTCATAATATTTCTCTGAGTAGAACATTTTTAACAAATCTTCCCTCAATCATTTTTCTTACATCAATCTAGCTAGTTAGAGACAAACACAAAACCTCTACAAAATTAACCTAATTCCACAAATCATACTAGAAACCCCAGTATCTATCTAGCGTACGTAATAAGCCAAAATACACCAATCGTCTACTCAAGAAGCGAATCCCTACAGGTTCCATAGGCGCGTAAGAGCTGAAACACCGCTACAACTCTGCCTAATCACTAAAATCAGCCCTATCTAGCTCAAACAAACATTCTCCCTCAAACCATCTCGACCAAATCATCTCACATTAGTATTTACACACGCGCGATTCATCAATCTTCCTTACATAAATCGTACACCGCAGCTTCTCTAAACCAAAACAATTACATTGAGGACAATTTGTTTTACCCTTTAGAAGAGGCATCAAACACAATTCTCACCCTGGTAGATTTATCGTCCCTAATTACTGGATGATGAGGCATAAAGTAGCATCTATCAGTAACCTCAAATTTACATTCTTCTATAATGTTTTTAGCTAACTGATCATTTAATATTTCCCTATATTCCTGAAACAGCCCAATATCTTGTCTAAACCATCTATTTAATCCAATTAATCTCTGTTTTGCAATTTCGTAATTATTTTCCAAATTCTCTGGATACATTTTCCACAGTAATCTTGTTTCATAACCAATGTTCTTAAATGCAATAGCATTTTCAAATTCTTTTATCTTAATGTTATCCGTTTCATCAACAACACCTTCATTTTGTTTTATTCCCAGTGTATCAAGTTCCCAAATTACCTTAATATCAGTTAGAGTATCTTTAGTTTCTTCAACTATTATCTTATTTACATTAACACAAGAAACAGTTTGAAACAGTGAAAGTTAAAAGGTACTTGACCCTGCAAAGTTATTCCAAATAAAGTTTCAAGAGCAACTAATTTCCTACTTAAACGATGAATATTTCCACTCACTACCTCCCAGTAATTGTCAGAACCTATCAACACATCTATCGGTAAATCACTATTGTCTGAATACCAAAGTGACATTTTTCTTAACTTTTCCTTTATCCATTTACTTGGAATATTTACTAAATGAGCTCCCGTAATTTTGTCTACCACTAAAGCTTTAACTATTACCTTCATATTTTGATTTCGAGAATTTTGTAAATTAACTTTGACACAGTCATAATTATCCGCTGAAGGTCCCTCCCCACCAAATGTATGTATTTGTAAGTTTTCGGCGTCAATAACTGGAAGCTTTAATTCATTTGCTAATTTTTTACTTATAAAAGTCCTATGAGATCCTCCATCAATTAAAATTCGAATTAACTTGTTCTTTAAACGTGAAGAGATAACAACTGTGCACGTTTGCAAAAATATAGCTGAGCTATTATCCAAGTTACTTGCACTGCATGTAGCAACAGTTGTAGAATTAGACTCATTAGAATTCGGTTCTGTGAGGGTGCTTGTTTGCAAATTGTCATACACCTGTTTTTTACTTCGACTTTCACACTGAAGAGTGTTATGTGAACCCCGCCCACAATTATTACATGTAGTACGTCTTCTAAACAGTTCTTAGCGACGTGTCGTCCCCGGAGACACCTGAAACATAATCGACGCTTTCTAAGAACATTTTTTCTTTCTTCAACAGTAATAGAACATCTTTCCGAGCTATGGTCCCCGGAATCGCAAAATATACAGTTATGAGATACAGATGTTGCAAATGCAGTTGCACCTAACCTTCTCTTTTTATAACTATCATTTTCACAACTCCTGTTTTCCCTGTTATCTGATAAACTGAAGTATTATTACATCTTTTACTATTTAATGAAGAAACGTGCTCCCGACACTGAATCTCAGTTTTGAGAAATTCCAACAATTCCCTTACATTAAATTCGGTTTTCGAATTTTGTTTTCTACTAAATTCCAAAGTAAGGTCATCAGGCAATAGCTTCAACAATATCGGATACAACAGGTGACCATAAGAACCAGAAACCACATTCAGCGCTTCCAACGAGCGAATATTAATTTCTATATTATCATATAGTTTTCGTAAAGCATGCACATTAGCAGAACTTTTAACAGCTTCAAGATTTAGCAACTTACTCATGTGGGCATTTATTGTCAAATCTACTCGACCGAATCTTTCCTTTAAAACATTAACTGCAAATTTATAATTATCTTCGGTCAGTGCCAAACCACTTATTGCATTTAATGCTAAACCCCCACACAATGATTTCAAATAATTAAATTTATCCACTGAGCTTATTGAGTTATTTTTATGAATAGAAGACTCAAACTGGTTCCAAAAGTCCATCTAATTACTTGGGTCACCAAAATATTTATTTATATTCAATTTTGGAAGTTCAACACCAACCCTAGAAACGATATCTTGCACACTCGGAACTCTAGAATCAACAACTTTATGTTCAAAATCCCCCCTCGTCACCTCTTCTATTCTACATTTATAGCTTATCAACCTTTCCTGATACTCTTGAGCAGAAACTATTTCGCCCTCCAGATCACTTTCCTCCACAATAAGTTTTTCAATTTCAATGTCATAACTTCTTAAAAGTTCCGACTTTGCATTTAACTGTTCCAAAAATTCCCTCAAACTAAACTTATTAGATTCATCTATCCCTTTATTCAAAACAGTTTCTATCTTCGTTAACAATTTGGTTGTTAACCCATTCGTGCCTGGATATTTTTGCGACTTTCTTCGATTTTTGCTAACACCAGCAGTAATTGATAAATTTCTGATATCAACTTTTTGAACAAGGCATGATTTCATTTAAAATCATTATGTATAAAAATTGAAATGTCAACATCCCACTTGGCCATATTAAAATGTTTTGTGGAATTGAGGTTCAATACTCGCGAATAAAGGCTCGGAAAAATAAATAACGTTTTCGAATGATAGCGAAAATGCCGTCCCAAAAAAGGGACGCAAGGCATAAATGGGTTAAACTGCGTGCTACACCACGCAATTTCCTCATTCTACTTAATTCATCCATTTTAACGAATTCTTAATATTCAACTGTTCACGAACTCCACTATTCAATTGTTTTATTCGTGCAACTATACAATGTCTATATAAATGCTGCTTACCCTCACCCCGAGAGTTCCAATATCAGAAGGCCTTGATCTCCGTTCAATTATATCACGTCCCGGGTTCACCAACATGTAGCATGTTCGACCGTCAATTCCTTTAAAAGCTTGCTTTCCTCTGTTGAACAGCAGTTTCCCCCATACCAATGATAACTATAGGCATCTTTAATTTCATGACAAGGTAAATCAACTTTAACTCATTTATTAACTTCTTAAAATTACATTCCATCAGCAGACAAAACTGCTCTCCAGATTCCATTGATTGCATACATCGAAATACCGCACAAGCCTTTTATACATTGATTCACAGCCGAATATGTGGACATTCAAAAGATGTTGCCACTCTGAAAACATTGTTGTGATTATACAATTAGATTTGTTTACTACTCAATATTTCTCAATACTAACGAGAGATGGCGCTGCCTGACTGTAGCAGGCTCATAGGAAAATTAACTTCATCCAGGAAATATTCATAGTTTATGTTTTGGCAGCACTGGAATTTTTAACACCTAGAAATTGGCAACGCTTACTCCAGGTTCCCTTCTTCGAAGCCAGTCAGTAGTCAGTCAGTCACTGAACCGCGCGCTAGCTATTTGTATGTTTGTATGAAGATGCTAAAATAAATTGTTAAGTTTTAATCTAACTGCATCCTCTTTCTTTAACGATGAATTGCTACAACAAATGGTAACCCGGACTCAGCAGCATTAAATCAAATCCTTCTGAAGCTTATTTTAGAAATATTTTTTATTTTCGCGTACATCTTCAACACGTGACTGCAAACATGACGGAGATCGGAGCTGTCAAGATCCCGGTGTATAACTTTGCTGACCCATCACTGTGGTTTTTAATGTGCGAGTCAACTTTTGAGCTGGGCACTCCAAAGCCAGTAACAGAAAGTCGCACCAAATTTAATTATATTATTTCCCATCTGCCTGCCGAAGCTGCCTCGATCGTCAGAGACGTCATCCTGAATCCTGATGCGACGGACCCCTACACCCACGTGAAGACCGAGTTAATCAAGCGCTGCGGCGAATCCAGTCACCAAGAGATAAAAAAACTTCTCGGTGGCGAGCAGCTCGGAGATCGACGCCCGTCCGAACTTCTCCGCGTCATGAGGAGGCGAGCCGAATCGTACAAGGTCCCGGATGAACTGATGTTAGAGCTTTTCCTGCAACACCTGCCGACGGCTGTGCAATCTATATTGGCGGCGATCAGCCCATTATCTCTGGAGAAAGCTGCGGAAGTCGCGGATCGAGTGTTGGAGGTTTCACCGGCGCCTGTAGCGGTAAGTGCCACGTGCTCAGTAAATTCCTCAGATTCCATTCAAGAACGCTTAATTGCGGAAATAAAGAAACTGCATGTACGCATAGATAATCTCGCGCGGAACCGAAGCCGAAGTCCCGGTCGTAGTAATTATCGCAGGAATCGCAATCGCAGTAATTCCCGATCAAAAACGTATGAAAGTTGCTGGTACCATTTCAAATTCGGCGATAAAGCAAACAAATGTACCCCCCCATGTAATTATTCAAAAAACGATGCAAGCGAGGCGTAGTGGCGACGACCGCCTTGTCACAGAATTCCCGTCGCCTGTTTGTCCGCGATCGCCGTACGAACTTAACGTTTTTAATTGACACAGGATCGGACGTTTGTATTATCCCGGCATCATCGCTCCAAAGACGAAATTTGGTACAAATGGCCCTATCAGCAGCTAATTCTTCTCCTATTAAAGTATTTACTACCCAAAACCTTTCGTTAGATCTCGGTTTGAGGCGAATTTTTACATGGACATTTTTAGTGGGAAATGTTTCAGTACCAATCATAGGGGCTGATTTTCTGTACAATTTTAAGCTAATGCCCAACCTTGCAACAAAAAAGTTAATTGATGGGGAAACAAATTTAAGCTCCCATTGTAAAGTAGATGAGAGTGAAATCCATTCTATTAAGGTTGTATCAGGAGATAGCATTTACCATAAATTGTTATCAGATTTTCCTGAAATTACCAGACCACCCCGTGCAGATCAGGAAGTTAAGCATTCTGTAGTTCATCACATCATAACCAAAGGCCCTCCCGTTATGGCAAAGCCACGACGCTTAGCCCCAGATAGATTAAAAGTTGCAAAGTCTGAATTCGAGGATATGATGAGATTAGGTCACCTGAGACCTTCGCGCAGCAATTATGCATCTCCACTTCATTTGGTACCTAAGAAAGGAACCATGGAATGGAGACCAGTAGGCGACTATCGTGCTTTAAATGCACAGACAGTAAAGGATAAATATCCTATTCCCTGCATAGCGGATTTTAACGCTGCATTACATGGAACAAAAATCTTTAGTCACGTTGATCTAATAAAAGCCTATCATCAAATACCAATAAATCCCGATGACATTCACAAGAGCGCCATTTGCACACCCTTTGGTCTGTTCGAGAGTACCCGTATGCAGTTCGGACTCTGCAACGCGTCCGCAACATTTCAGCGATTCATAGATGAGGTTACTAGAGGCTTAGAAGGCGTATTTGCATTTGTCGATGACATATTAATTGCCTCAAAATCACCGGAAGAGCATATCACACATCTTAAAAACTTATTTGAACGATTACAAAAGTATGGTCTCAGCGTAAAACCTTCAAAATGTACATTCGGAGTTTCGACCATAAATTTCTTAGGATTTAATGTTTCGCAACATGGCATTGAACCCTTGAAAGACAGAGTAGAGTGCATCATTAACTTCCCCAAACCCACTACAATCACTCAACTAAGGCGTTTCTTAGGACTTTTCAATTTTTATCGCCGGTTTGTGCCAAAAGCAGCCCACTTATTAGCACCCTTAAATAAATTTCTTGAGGGAATTAAAAATAATAAGAAATCAAGGCGATCCACACTGAAAAATCCACAGGAAATACTTCAATGGACTGAGGTTGCTGAACAGGCATTTGCGGATGCCAAAAATGCTTTGGCTAATGCTACACTACTTCGTCATCCAATTCCAGGAGCCAAACTTAGCGTTTGGGTAGATGCCAGTGATGTCGCTGTCGGTGGTTCTCTGATGCAACTTAGCATGACCAATTGGGAACCTATTGCCTTCTTTTCTATCAAGCTTACAAATAGCCAACGGAAATACTCCACGTATGATCGAGAGTTATTGGCCATCTACACAGCAGTGAAACGATTCCGGCACATGCTGGAAGGTCGAGATTTCGTAATCTTTACTGACCAAAAGCCTCTCATCTATGCCTTCAAGCAAAAACCAGATAAGTGCAGTCCGCGGCAGTGGAGACAACTGGACTTCATTTCCCAATTCAGCACAGATATCAGACACACCAGTGGTGCAAACAACACAGTGGCGGATGCATTATCAAGAATTGAAGTCCACAACATTTCAAATTCTTCATTTCTTGACTTCGAAGCCTTCAGCGAGGCTCAGAGAACAGATCCTGATCTACAAGACCAGCAAAACAGGAGTCATTCCCTAGACTTAAAGCAGGTGCCTAGTCCAGTGACCACACAAGAACTGACATGTGATGTATCCACCGGTAACCCTCGAAAATTTGTTCCCCAAAACTTTCGCAGAACAGTCTTCAATCACTTTCATAACCTCGCACATCCAGGCATCAGAGCTACAATTGAATTAATTGCAAGCAGGTATGTGTGGCCCAACATGAACCGTGAAATTAAATCATGGGTGCAGTCCTGCGATGCCTGTCAGCGTTCGAAAGTTCACAGGCATACCAAAACTCCTTTAGGTACCTTCGCATTGCCAGATGCACGGTTTTCCCATGTGCATATTGATGTGGTAGGACCCTTGCCCCCCTCGGAAGGTAAGATGTATTGTCTCACTGTCATCGACAGATTCACCAAATGGCCAGAAGCCATGCCCATTGCGGACATGACAGCAGCAACAATAGCTAGAGCCTTTTTCGAGGGATGGATATCCCGTTTTGGATGCCCTTCAACCATCACAACTGATCAGGGACGCCAATTTGAATCATCCCTGTTCAGGGAACTCACGAAGATGTTGGGAACGAATAGAGTTCGCACAACGGCCTACCACCCACAATCGAACGGTATCGTAGAACGCCTGCACAGAATTCTGAAGAACTCTTTAAAAGCCCACGAAAACCCCAGATGGACTGAATCACTCCCAGTAGTTCTCCTTGGTATCCGAGCAGCAGTCAAATCTGACATACAAGCATCGAGTGCTGACCTTGTATACGGCACGTCACTCAGATTACCAGCAGATTTGTGCTCAGAGAACACTAAAGACATAACTCCTTCCTACGAGTATGTGCAGAGACTACAAAAACAAATGCAGTGTTTGAAACCAGCTCCAACCCACAGTGCAAACACAAAAAGTTTTGTGCATCCAGACCTAGCCCATTGTACGCATGTCTTCCTTCGGGTTGACAAAGTCACTCCACCTCTTACTCAACCTTATACTGGTCCCCACAGAGTAATCAGTCGCAGTGACAAGATCATTAAAATTGACATCAATGGCAGAATTGACCGTGTGTCCCTAGACAGAGTCAAGCCAGCATTTGTTTGCAATGATGTGACTGAACCGAACACTGTTGATCATCCAATTGAAAGTTTAAAACCCACTACTAGCGAGAGTTCCATGAATGTTCCTAAAACAACTAGATCTGGGCGAGTTGTAAAATTTAGTAAAAGACTAATAACTGAAATGAACTAACACTTCTGCACTATTTTGTCATATTTTCAATTTTCACATTCTAGATTTTCCGATTTCAATTATTATTATTCATGCTTTATTTGTTTTCAGTTATAATATACCTTAATTTTAAACCTTCCTCTATTTATGTATTTGTAAAGCAACTTCAGTGACTGACAAACAATCTTTTCAGTTTAATGATTAAAAATGCTAACTTTCATTAAGGCAAATGATCCATAAGTACGATAGATTAATGTCAGTAGAAATTACAATTCGTAGAAACTGAATTCATATGTATTACTGCTCAAATGTTGTTTGCACAATTTTGTTAAGGACTTTTAACATTTATAAATCTCATACTTGGAATTATTAATATTTTGAATTCTCTCTTCAGCTCTAAATGCTTGGTGCAGCCAGTTATTGCATATTGTCGTTCTTTCGCATTGCTCTTTCACTGGGGGGATACTACTGTTGTGATTATACAATTAGATTTGTTTACTACTCAAATATTTCTCAATACTAACGAGAGATGGCGCTGCCTGACTGTAGCAGGCTCATAGGAAAATTAACTTCATCCAGGAAATATTCATAGTTTATGTTTTGGCAGCACTGGAATTTTTAACACCTAGATATTGGCAACAGCTCCAAGCCAGTCAGTAGTCAGTCAGTCACTGAACCGCGCGCTAGCTATTTGTATGTTGTATGAAAATGCTAAAATAAATTGTTAAGTTTTAATCTAACTGCATCCTCTTTCTTTAACGATGAATTGCTACAACAGTAACATTAATTTAAACTTTCATTTTTTAATCTTCACGAGAATCATTATTGAATTATCTTGTATTCTAGATGCGAGAGGAATAGATAAAAATTAAAAACTTGACCATTCCATAAAAGATTGGAGGGGAACCCCCAAAAAATATTCTGCGGGTCAGGGGAGGGCGCAGACATTCAGACCTTTGCTATACGCCACTGGTCACACCCATAGCCGTACTATTTTGTTTCGACTAATCATGTAAACACATTTCACGAACATTTCAAATTATGAAAATACTACAAAAGTAATTTTCTGTACACCTCATGCTGTGAGCTAATTATTAATCTGTGCTAATGGGGGTGATGCTGTGTGGTGAAGTTTTTTGCAAAATGCGGTCTTGCCGCTTTTAGAAAGATTTTGAAGTACCGATCATAACCATCTTTGTCTATTTTAACGCGAGACCACGAGACTGGTCTCGCGGTCTCGCTCAATACCTGACCCGTGGTCTCGTCTCGCAGCCCGTGGTCTCGTCTCGCATCCCGTGGTCTCGTCTCGTCAAAGTGCGAGACCGCGAGAAGTCTCGTCTCGTCTCGTGGTCTCGCGTCCATCCCTAGTCGAGCCATATTTAAATAATTTTTGATTCGGTGGTATTTTACATTACGTATTCAAACAGTGCTGCACCCCCCACCCCACTCCATCCTCCCCAAAGAAAAAAAAATCTAAAGGGTAACATTTTTCTATTATGCATTTTGCATAAGTAAAATAAGCTTATTTAAAAAAAAATTAGACCAAACTAAAACTAATTACATTGCTTTAAGGTGAAATTTTGCTTTAATGTACAACTTGTTTAGGTCAAATAAGCTTTTTCATTAAAATTAGTCTCTTCCACACAATTTTTTTTTTTTTTTTTTTTTTTTTTTTGGATTCGCGACTGTACTCAAAATTAATGTAATTACTATTAACTTTAATTTACTTTTCTCCAATCGTATGTAGAGTAGTAAATTATTTTCGCCCTTTTTACAACTACACTTTTTATAAAGAAGTAAGGAGTAGCATAGGTAGATACAATTGTAAAATAAAATAATAATTAATTTTATTGACATTTAAATAATTTAAATAATTCATTTTGATAACACTTTTTATATTTTTCAAATCAAAACTATGTATTCAACACTAATTACGCCTTCTCTTGTATGAACTGTGGCAAAGAAAGGGTTAAACTGACAGTTTCTGTCGCATTAAACAAAGGAATTGTTGCAATAGGTGATTGAACAAGATAATTCGAAGGATTATTCTTCTTCTTCTTATTATTATTATTATATATTCGTCATAAACAATTTTGTTAATTCAACAATTTTATTCGAAATATTTGAGGAATATAATGATATGTTTAAACTTAATCGCAAATAAACATGTCTGATTGGGGTGAAAAAGAAATCTTAAAACATTGCAAAGACTTGCATTTAAAATTAATTGATGATATAGATGGCGAATCTGTTTTCGAGGAACCAGTGGCGGATCTAGGATTGGGTAAAGGGGGGGGGGGTCTAATTTACTGGGTATTCAATAATTTGGGTACAGTTAACCATAGGCCCTACGCGAGGGGGGGCAGACGGGGCGCCGCCCCTGGGCCAGTGCGAGTGGGTCTGTGTTCAGCTAAAGTGCGTCCGTGAATTTTTCAGAATGTGCTACGAATTTCATTTATAGATCTGTAATTAAAATCTTTTTCCTTTTAATAGACTCAATTTTCCTTTTAGCATTTTATATGAAAATCATTAAAAAGAGCAGTTTTACAAAAAAAAAAAAATTCTTCCTTCCCACCTCTTTTTTCGAAACTTTTGTGCTTTACGAAAGGGGCCGGAAAGATTTTCGCCCCGCCTTATAAAATTTCTCTCGAAGGCCCTGTATCCAAACTTGGCGATATTTGGGACGATTTTTTACATGTCGCCGGTATATTTTATTTTTCTGCCTATATATAAATATTACATAATCGAATTTCGCGAAAGGTGTGCGAATTTCCGATAAAATAAAATGCTCGAACTTGCTAGGACTTACACTTCATAGGAAAAACAATGTCTGAAAAAATTAATTTAAATCATAATATCATAATATCATTCTTCCATAATATCATTGTATTCCTTCTAATTAGACACCTCTTTACAAACTACTTGATAGTGATACATGTATATTTTGTGAGTGCTGTTCCTCTTGAAATAGCTCGTTCTGGGGCTTTGCATTTATGATTTTTTAATGATGATTTGCGCTTTCACTCTCACTAGACAAATTATCATTTTTCGGAATTTTCATAAAATAATCACCTATATTACGACTCAATGATCGCTTTCTTGAGGTCATAATATTTGCATTTAAATTAAATTCTACACACAAACGGAGCTAAATAGAGAACAAATGAGTCACACTAACGCGTCATCCGAAAAGAACGACCAAGCGGCTAAAGCAATATCAATGGGTTAAAATTTTGAAGCCTGCTTAGAAAGGACTACAGTACTTCCAAGAAATTCTTCCACCATTCCTAAACATTCAAAACGGGTCTACTTTTATTTAAACAGGAAATGTTCGAAAACCAAATAAGAAAAATTTGCCATAGTAATAGTATTCTTTCATCATACCCCTGAAAATCCAAACGGCGGAACAAAAGAACCTTTCATAATGGTACAGGAGATAGCCACTTGGGATTCCTAGTCACTTGATGTCTATAAGCCTTATTACACAAAAAAATTTAGATCAATTATGGTTGCAGAAACCAGTTGCTGCAATTCATTACCGCAAGTTAGGGAGCCCAGATGAGCACGCAGGGTTGCCATAGTAAAAAAGCCCTGCTGTGTTCACAAACGTCAGAGATTCACCGAATTGGCGGTTGCTAGAGCATGTAATTATAAATAGCATATCGTTGGTTGCTTATACCTCGTGTATCTTCGGATCAGATTGATATTTATTTTTCTTTTCTTCATTCAAATCAATTTCCATGTCGATATTCCATTTCACGGACATTTTTTTTTTCGCAGCGCTCATGCCTTTCACTACGAACGGTATGGCTGACGCTGACTCTTCCGCCATATTGAATTGTGATGTAGAAATAGGAAGCACTACGATTGGCTGGATTTCCAGCAGCCTGCAATTTTTTTGCCTCTGAAAGAAAAAGGTGGAGTTGACTGTTCCTAGGTAACCGAGGGAAATTTACAGGAAAGAGGTTTCTGCAACTGGTTGCAGCAACGAAATCGCACGAAAATTCCTTCGTGTAATAAGACCTTTATGATAGATGTACATTGTGCGGGGATGGGGGAGGCGGAAGAGTAAGCGTCAGCCATACCGTTCGTACTGAAAGGGATGATTAGGGTGTGCTAAAATAAAATGTCCGAGACGGGAAATACCAACATGGAAGTTGATTTTATTCAAGAAAAGAAAAATAAATAACAATCCGATTCGAAGGCAGACACGAGGTAAAACTACCAACGATATGCTGTTTATAATTACAAGCTCAAGCAACCGCCAATTCGGCGAATCTCTGGCGTTTGTAAACACAGGCCCAGACTAGCCAAGGTGTCCGACTGTCTGCAGACGGGTGTGCCCCCACCCTCGGCGGGCCCCCCAAACAGAAAAAAATTTCTATACTGATAGCACTTTAATGAAGTTTGACACTTGCAAAATTTTTTGCAGCTGCAATTGCGCCCCAGAAGGCTTCAAAACACTTCATTTTAAATGTAGTTCTCAAACTTTTTGAGAGAGGGTTCCGCGAATGAACAAGAAGGGATTAATTAATATGAATGACGCATATTAATTAATAGATATATATTTTATTAATGCATTAATTATCAATCATAATTAATTAATAATAGCACCATTGCTCCCCCCCCCCATACCCCAAAAGTTAACACATCCTAATATTTATCGGTTACACAATAACACGGGCCCCCCTTCTCTTGAGACGGTCGGGCCCCTACCCTCCCAGTCCGGGCCTGTGTAAACACAACATAGTTTGTTTACTATAGCAACCCTGCGTGCTTATCTGGGCTCACGGACTTACGGGAAATCAAGTATACATCAGTGCAGAATCCGAGACGCGCAGCGCACAAGACGAGCGCAAAGACTTTTTATGTTTAACAGTGAATTATATGTATTACTAGCTGGAGTACCCGTTCTTCGCACGGGAATGAATGGACTTTTTGATATTACGATTTGTGGGGATTACTATTTATTGTAATAAAGAGATATAGCAAAAGGGATATCGCTTTATATTGTGTTCAATATCCATGCATACCGAATTTCAAGACAATCGTTTGTACGGTGCAGAAGGCCATGCGGCGTAGCGCAATCTAGTGGAGAGTTTTAGCAAAACGGATACGGCGGAAATATTCTTCGCATTCAGATATCGATGAATACGAAATTTCAGGACGATCAGCTGGACAGCCCTGACGACGCGACATCTAGTGGCAAATTATATAGGAAAATGGATAGCGCCAAACTCTTCCCCGTTTTCAAATATCTATGTATACCTATTTTCATAGCGACCAGTTGCACAGTCAAGAAGTGATACACTGCAGCGCGATCTAGTGGTTAATTAAAGTAATGATTTGCTACAGTGCCGTCAAGTGGCGAGTTATAGCAAAATGGATAACGCCAAAATATTCTCATTGTTCAAATAGCTATGTATACTGATTTTCATAGCGACCGTTTGAATGGTCAAGAATTTGGCCTGCTGCAGCGTCATCTAGTGGCGAGTTAAAATAATAATGCATTGCAGTGCCATCTAGTGGTGAGTAACATCAAAAGGAACACAGTTAGAATATATTCTTCGTGCTGAAATGTGTAAGTGTAAGAAATTTTATACCGATCGATCGAACGGTATAGAAGTTGATGTGTTGCAGCGCCATTTAGCGGCAAGTTACAGCAAAATGGATACTGAAAAATATTCTCCGTGTTCTAATATCCGCGTTTACCAAATTTCATCGAAATCGGTTGGACGATATTCGCATAGTAAACGGCTAAACGGAATAGAATTCGACGTTCTGCTGCGCCACCTAGTGGCAAGTTAGAGGAAAACGGATAGCATAAAAAGCTTCTCAATGATAAAAGACTTAGGTAAACCAAATTTCATGGTGCAACGGTGCTGGAGTTTTTCAACCACATACACACATACCAACATTCATTTTTACCTATAACCAGTATCATTATATATCCCAGTCTCAAATAAAATCCAGTTTCAAATCTAAGCCTCGCCAAAGTGCCAACATACGCCATTTTGCAAGAGTTTTTTCAGGAAATCATTCGAAGCATTGACTTAGCAGCAATAATATATGGGAAATGGTTCGACCGCCAAAGAGTAGCACGCATTTATTTGAAAATTGGAATCCCTTAATACAGCCTATTTTTTTTTTAATTATCAACTATAATGTGTTTTATTCATCGTTACTCCGATGTACTAAATGAGAAGATTTCAATTTTCTGAAATTTGGCGGAATTCCCTCAACTTAAATCAATGTACTCAATTGGCGAGAATTCTGAAGTTAGATCGCTTGAAATCCCTTAATAACTGCATTATTTCTTCACGGATCATTAAAATTTAACGCTGTATTCTAATAAAACCTTTGCACTTGCTTTCAAAAATCTATTTCCTTAAGCTCTCAATAAATTGCGCCAAGCCGAAAACTGTGCAAACCGGTAGAACTCACTTTCTCAAAATCAGCATTTGAGCCATTTTATTTTTTCGCCAAACTAAAAAAAAATTACATATTAGCCTCGGAAATCTTCAATTCTTATTGTTTTGCGTATAAAACATTTCATTCCTGCTCCGATTTCCCATGCACACGATATTATAATAAAAAATTAATAATCTTACAAATATAAACTAACAAAAAAAAAATCATTATTATTCTTTTATTTTTACTTTGAGAATTTAAAACATCTTATTCGGCAAAATCGCCACACATGGCAACCACGATCCTTATTACACACTTTTTTCACTACAGGGGTTACAATTACGGAAAGGTTTTTGCATGGAGAACATAAAAAATCTCTTAAATTCCGGAACGGGTGGACTTTCAAAGTTTTAAAGTGGACTATGATTTATTCTATATTATTTTACATATCTGTGCGAAATTTCAGGCTGATAGGTCCATTTTTGTGGATTTGTATACAACTCAAATCCACAAACAAACAAACAGAATTTCATTTTTATTTATAAGATTAGCTCCCCTTTTTACGACTTTACAGGGGGTGAATGGATATCATAGCTCAAATACTGTTCTTTGAACTTGCCATAACCCGTTGTTGCTGTTGCTAATGCCCTCTGGCAACCACCGGGAGATGCCAGATCCCCCATATAGGCAGGCGATCGGCGGCTTCCATTTTAATGAGTCTCAATGGGAGGAAGTCCGACTCAGCTCGGGTCCCCTAATTTTGAACCCATTCCAGAGGAGGGACCAACTCCCTGAAATCAGCATCCCCAGAGGTATCCTAACAACTTGGAGGACATTGGAGCCACGACGGATTTTACGGGCACCAGCTCCCATTAGCGTACGCGGTCCCACAGCAGTTGAGCAGAGAGGAAGTTGACTCTCCCAAGCACTGGACAAGCCGGATGCTGCTTCACTTGCCGTGTTCTTATGGAACGGAGACCACTGCGAGACGCCATAACCCGTTCATAGGCGCCGACTTCATGGGGCTTGAAGGGGCTTCAGTCCCCCCAATATTTTTATTCAGGGGCTGAGCCCCTTCAAAAATTTCACTCCAACTTATTTGTGTCAAATCATATTTCTTCCTCCAAATCGGTTAAACTTAAGAATCCTAAAAATAGAGAATGTATCGCTAGCTTCTTCTGTCTCCCACTCCGCTTTTTCTTTCACAGGGATTCAGGAATTACGTTGGGCGCCTGTAATGCCGTAAGGCACTGATGTCAACCTTCTTTATCAAGAGCGCAAGCACAAACAAATGACCATCAGATAGCTAGGCAAAAAGAAACGGGTGTTTTCCCTCCAAGAACCCTTCAGATTTTACACCATGACACAATTGATGTTGGAATTGCTTTCTAGTAGGGAGAAGACTGCGCTTTTTTTAGGAGGGTCGTTCTCATGTAATGTAATCTTTCTTTTTTAAATCAGTACAGCAAAAGCTTTCACTTTTGTGCTATTGTGAGATACAGACTCTTCTGTAGACGTCTGACCATAAGGGAGATTTTCCCATTGTGCAAAACTGCAAACGATTGTGACATTCCCATTTCCCAGCAGTATTAAGTTTCGATGCTGAAAATAAACCGTTTAAATGTGACTTAAAAACAATTCAAGGCAGAAAATTGATAGTCAAATTTAAGTTTGAAGATTTTAAATCATGAAGAACCTTGTGAGATAGATGAAAAATTGATGTTTAATACAGTTTCGGATATAGACAGTATTCATTTCTTTATACGCTTTATCAAAACTTTACTAATATCGAACGCTTAACGTTTCTGATTTAGCTACAGTTAAGAGCTAAATAAAAAATGATTTCATAAAAATCTTCGAGCAGCACAACTTCTGGATTATATTTTATAATTGCTTGCTCTTATCTTCTCTCTTTACATATAAAACTCTATCCCCCATCAAGGGCGTAATCAGAGGTGGGGGGGGGGGCGGGGTGGGCTACGCGGGCTGAGCACTACTTAGCTGTCTCCCAGCCCCCCTACGATTTTCAAAAATTTTTGTTAGTTTACACATAAATACGAAAATTTAGAAACGAACATTTGAAAACCATGAAATCTTTAAGAAGACTCGTTGTTTTAGGCGAATTTCGCTTCATAATTGCAAGATTTCTGTTCGGTTTATTATTTTGCTACTCTTGGCTGCATGTGGTGCCAGTGGCGGTTCCAGAGGGGGTCACAGTGGTCATGACCCCTGTTACGTCCTAAAATGCAACTGCTTGGGCGATAACACGCCAAGACTAGAACGCCTCCTGTGTTTACATACTTTCCCCCAATTTTTTTCTTCGCTTTGGATTTCGTGCTGTATGGTCAGCAGATTTGTACAAGGCCGTAGCCAGGAATATTTTTCGGGGGGGGGTTTCAAGTTTTATGTTTTAATATGGTACTTTTTTCAGCACACTGAAATTAAAATTAAACAAAGTATGATCTCCAGCTTTGTGTTTTTTCATTTTTATTTAAAACGCGAAAATAATGCATCCGAATTGAAACAGTGCTATGTAAGCAATATCCTATCGGCGTAGCGAACCTCTGTGTCAGTGCAGCCTTTAAAGAATGACAAGCACTGTGTGACAGAGCAGGGCCGGCTGGACCATATAGGAAAACTAGGCGACTGCCTAGGGCGCTGACTCGAGAGGGGCGACACTAGCCAGGCAGCGGATGTTTTTTTTTTTTTTTTTTTTTTTTTTACTCCTGCTGTCCGCAGTGCCACTCTCTTTTTATTCTAAGGAGTAGCGGACTGGTTACGTGAATAATGCAACGTAGGATCTCCCTCCCGGTCCACATGGGTCGAGACTGGAGCCTACATGTCCCAAACTCCAAAAATCACAAACTTATCACTCTGACTTTTTATTTATAGAGGTCATAAACACGATACTGTGAAACTGTTTCGTGTTTCGATCTCCGATGGAATCGAGAGATGACTCACTATTTTTTGTGGAAAGAGAAATTTTTTTATTTACGATATTTCTTTTTTGTCTCTCTCTACGTGTAAGGGGGGGGGGTGAAAGAAGAAGAGAGAGAACCAATGTGGAGAAGCATTGAGACGAATGTGAGCTTTTGCTCCGATCATACTGCATTCTAATTATGGGAAATGTAAATACTGTGTAAAATTGTGTAAATAAAGCAGCCGTACATAGTGTACTTAGGGCACATTTTTGCTACCACCTTCACAAATTCCTACTACTATGATACATTAAACACTGTTTATTTAAAGAATTATTTGATGAGAATGAGAAATTCTGCTTGCAAGTGCCACGGAAATTGCATTTCCTTTTGGCCATACTCAGAAGACAGGTATGCATATAACGTACAGAGAAAAGAGTAGCATATTTAAGTGAAATTTATCACTTTGCGATCCTCAGAGAAACACAAGTAAAAAATTACATGCGGTTTGAATGAACTGAAGTGCAATAATCGTAATTGGCGATACAAGGGATAATTTTTTTTCTACGAACAGTAAGTTATGTGACTGAAAATTTCGGGGGGGGGGTTTGAACCCCCAAAACCCCCCCTTGGCTACGGCCTTGGATTTGTAGGGGCAATAGAAGCCCAGTTAATTCGTCAAATTGATTAGCTATTGTGCTAAATTAAATGTAAATATATTTTGATATGTACATACTGTAAATAAAGTTCACTTTAAATATCGACGGACTATTGTAGCACCTTCCATTATGGTCCGTAGCGACCGGAGTGCTAACCAGCTTACTACGGATATTTAGTTCATATATTGCGAATTATAGTTATTATCGTAGTTATAGGTATTTGTAATTGATCCTGGTTGTAGCTGCAAATATTGGAATATAATCGGTCACCTATGGCTAATAAAGCTCTCGTCGCTTTAAATAGAAAAAAGGACAGTTTACAAGCGAAATCGACTCGCTTAAAAACTTTCGTCGACTCTTATAGACCCTCCTTGGATGTTAACAAAGATGAAATCGAATTGAAATCGAAGTTGGATACAATTCGTGAAATTAAAGACAGCCTTAAAGAATTACAAGATAGTTACTTTCAACTTCCGGAAGCAGTTGACCCTTCGAAGGACTTAGCCGACGTCGAAACAATAGAAATAGAGAACGAAGATTTAGAGGTAAGTCTGAAAATACTTATCTCTAATCTTAAAGTATCTAGTATTGGAAACCATGAAAATAAACTTACTAGTTCAAATGAAATTAAGTATCGTTTGCCTGAAATTCCTCTCCCGACCTTTTCAGGAAAGGTACAGGAATTTCAAAGCTTTAAGGATCAATTTATGTCTATTATTGGAAAAAATGAGCAATTAACCGACGTTCAGAAGCTATTCTACTTAAAAGCTTCACTCAAAGGTGATGTAAAATTAATAGAAACTCTTGAAGATACATTTGAATCTCTCATTTCTGCTCTGGAAGATAGATATCAAAATAAAAGGGTTGTCGTAGATGCACATATATCGAATATATTAAATTATCCGAAGGTTCAGGAAAATCCAGCTCAATTACGAGTATTGCTAGATAATATAAGAGGAAATCTCCGCGCATTAAAACTGCTAAATTTTGAAAGGAATGATTTGGCTGATGTTTTGTTACTTAATATTTTGCTGCAAAAAATTGATCAGGACACCAGAAAGGAATTTGAACTTACTCTTAAAACAAATGATGTGCCAAATTTCGAAACGTTCTTAAATTTTCTGGAAGAACGAACACGTATATTAGAAGGTTTACAGAAAACAAATTATTTTAATTCTAAAGTCTCACAACCTAAATTATCTAATAGTAATTCAAATCAGAAATTTCGTGCTAAAACATTGTTAATGCATAATTCTAATGTGTCACATGTATGTGTGGTTTGCAATCAAACCCACCCAATCTATCGTTGCGACAGATTCAAAGAATTACCAGTAGCTGAGAGATTTTCTGTAGTAAAAAAGCATTCCTTGTGTATAAAATGTTTAACCCCCTCACATAAAGTGGTAGAATGCAAATTTAAATATAACTGTAAGCTATGTGGCAACCCCCATAATTCACTTTTGCATTACGCATCCAATACAGAAAAAAAGAAAAGCGAATTTTCGGAATCACGCGAAAATGACTGCAAGCGTTCCGGCGCTTTGGAGGATCAGCCCCTTGAAGAGCCCCCACTATCTGTCTGTGCTAGCACAAGCTGCTCTCCTGATAACCCTCAGACTGTTGTTTTGGCCACAGCTGTGATTTATGTGAAGAATGCAGCTGGAAAGAGACAACCCTTACGGTTTTTGCTAGACTCTGGTAGTATGGTGAATGTTTTATGCAGAGACACCGCCAATTTGCTGAGTTTGAAACAAGAAAAAATAAATATGCCAATCGCAGGATTAAATGGAACTGTCATTCCGATTAAATCGAAGGTACGCGTTGAAATTTCTAACTCGCCTTACGATTTCGTTAGGGTTTCAGACTTTCTCATTGTACCAAAAATCACAAACATAACGCCCGCAAGGCATTTAAATATTGATTTTAGAAAATTGCCTAGTGGTGTAAATTTAGCAGATCCGGTATTTTATAAACCCGGAAAAATCGATGGTTTACTTGGGGCACAATTATTTTTTGATATATTGAAATCAGAAAAATTGAAACTTAGGGACTCTAGCTTAATTCTTCAAGACAGTGTTTTCGGTTTTATCGTTAGCGGCTCAAATGACATTTCAACCGAGACCAGCGATTATTATTGTGGGTTATTACAGGAATCTGATAGCATTGACGACTCACTTAAAAGGTTTTTTGAAATTGAAACAATTGATGAGTCTATACCTATTTTAAGTGACGAAGAGAAGGAATGCGAAAGGCATTTTATGGAAACGCATTACAGAATGGCAGATGGACGATATATGGTTCAAATGCCCTTGAAAACGGGCGAGGTTTTGGGGATTCAAGAGAAATAGCGGCTGCTCGATTAGAATCGCTATGGAAAAGGTTAAATCGAGATCCTAACTTGCAGTCCCTATACACAGAATTTATGAAAGAATATCGGGAATTGGGGCATATGGTGGAAGCTCCCAACGATCGAGAACCAGATGTTAGCTACTATTTTCCTCATCACGGAATCTATCGTCCGAATAATACATCAACGAAGTTAAGAGTAGTGTTTAACGGTTCTGCTAAAACATCTACTGGTGTTTCTTTAAATCAGCTCCAGAAAAATGGGAAAATACCCCAGCAAGATCTGTTTTCAATAATGCTTCGTTTCAGAAAACATGCGTATGCCTTTACAGCAGATATTAGAATGATGTACCGCCAAATTCTAATTCATCCATCGCAAAGAGATTTACTTCGAATTTTATGGAAGGAAGGCGAATCCCAACCAGTTAAAGCATACCAACTTTGCACTATTACTTATGGCACAACAAACGCCCCTTATCTAGCAACAAGAACATTGAAACAGCTGTTTGATGATGAAGAAGAATCATTTCCTGAAGCAGCGGCTGTTGGACGAGAAGATTTCTACATAGACGATATCCTTACGGGATCTAGTGATTTAGAAGGTGCAAAGAATTTACAAGACCAGTTAGTTCAGTTACTAGAGCGCGGAAAAATGTATCTTCATAAATGGAGTTCAAATAATGTCGATCTCCTCCGCAGTATTTCAAGTAATGAAAATTATGCTTTCGATGACTCGAACCAAGTGAAATCTGTTAAGGCTTTAGGAGTGCTGTGGAACCCTCAAGACGACTGTTTTACCTTTAAGGTAAAGATTCAACAACAAGGGACATACACTAAAAGAACTGTTCTCTCGGACATTTCGAAGATCTTTGACCCCTTAGGTTTGATTGGTCCAGTTGTGACTAGAGCTAAGGTGTTCATGCAATGCCTCTGGCTTCTACATTTGAATTGGGATTCACCTCTACCGAAGACGTTAAAGGAAAATGGTTAGAATTCGTGTCTCAACTTAAGAGTATTGAAAATCTTAGCATACCAAGATATTTTCCTAATGATGACAGTATTATTTTACACGGATTTGCGGATGCATCAAGCATAGCCTTTGGAGCTGCTATTTATGCTCAGTGGAAGCAAGCAAATGGAACAAGTTTTGTTCACCTTCTTTGCAGCAAATCAAGAGTTGCACCAATTAAGCCGGTTTCAATTCCTCGTCTTGAGCTTCTTGCGGCACATCTACTGTCGCATCTTACTCGAAAGGTAGTTAAAGCCTTAAATATTAAGGTCTGTACGACAGTTCTATGGACAGATTCAACTATCGTTCTCGCATGGTTGAAAAGGTCGCCTCATGAGTTGAAAACATTTGTCGGCAATCGAGTTTCGACGATTCAAGAACTGACAAAGGACTATCAGTGGAGACATGTGCCTTCAGCTGACAATCCTGCCGATCTCGTTTCGCGAGGCCTTGCTCCTGATCAGATGCAGACCCAAGACTTGTGGTGGAAAGGTCCAGCCTTTCTCTCAAACTTCACGGATTCGCAAGAAGATTATAATTTGGAATGCGTCACAGACACCAGTGAATATAACTGTGAACTTAAAAAACCAATGAACATTAGCTTAGCTTCTACTGTGGATAATCCAGTGTTATCAGATCTTATTTCTTTTACTAATAACTATATGAAATTAATAAGAATTATTAGTTTTCTTTATAGGTTCATCGGAAATTGTAGAAAAGGGAAATCTTACAGGTCCCATTTCCAGTAAGGAGCTGTTAAGGGCAGAACAGACTGTTCTGAGATGGGTCCAAAAGGGCAGTTTTAATAAAGAGTATAACGTAATAAAAGAAGGGAAACCTCTTCCAGGTAAAAGTTCTTTGAAAACCTTAAATCCTTTTATTGACGAGAACGGGTTACTTAGAGTCGGTGGTCGACTTCAAAATTCAAGGGTTAGTTTTGATCAAAAACATCAAATTATTCTTCCGGCAAAAAATAAGGTAACTTGTTTAATCTTAGAATTTTATCACAAAAAATATCTTCATTCTGGCCCACAATCCCTTTTGTTCTACACTAGACAAAAATTTTGGCCTATTAATGGAAGGAATTTGACTCGAAAAATTGTTCATAATTGTGTCATATGCGTTAAAAACAGACCAGTTACTGTAGATCAGTTAATGGGAAACCCTCCTCCTGAAAGAGTTACTGCTAGTCCTCCCTTTACAAACACTGGGGTTGATTTTGCAGGCCCATTCTATATTAAATATAGAAACCAAAGAAAGGGGATTCTTCATAAAGTTTACATCGCAATTTTTGTTTGCATGGTCACAAAGGCTATTCACATAGAAATGGTAAGTGACCTCTCATCTGAGGCATTTATATCAACATTGAAAAGATTTTTCGCTAGAAGAGGTAAATGCCACACCTTATTCTCTGATAATGCTACCAATTTTGTGGGAGCCCACTCGGAGCTTAAGCGCCTTCATGGCTTGATAATCCATCCTGATGTGTTGTTAGGAAATTTCCTTGCGTCAGATGGAATCAATTGGAAGTTTATTCCTCCTGGAGCTCCAAATTTTGGCGGGCTGTGGGAAGCAGGCGTTAAGTCGTTTAAACATTATTTGAGGAGGGCCGTGGGAAATGCTAAATTGAACTATGAAGAATTTAATACGGTAATTGCAGAAATTGAAGGGATTCTAAATTCTAGACCGCTGACACCAATGTCATCGGATGTTAATGATCTGGAGGTTTTAACCCCCGGACATTTTCTAATAGGACGACCCATAAATACGGTAGCAGAACCAGACATTGTAAATGTACCTGAAAATCGTCTTTCTAGGTGGAAACGTATAGAAAAATTAACTCAAATCATTTGGAAAAGATGGAGTGTAGATTACTTGAGTCACTTCCAACAACGTCAAAAGTGGCAAGTGTTAAAAAATAATGTAAAAACGGGTATGATGGTCATTTTAAAGGAAGACAATCTTCCAAAATGTAAATGGGTTCTTGGCAGAATTACAGATACAATTCAGGGACCTGACGGATGTGTAAGAGTAGTTAAGGTGCGTACTCCATGTGGTGTATTAACAAGGCCAATATCCAAGATATGTATTCTTCCTGTCAACACAGATAATTAAGGACTGTAATTTTCATGTTATTCATTTTATTATACTTTGGTACTTATTCATTATTATTTTTCACTGTTTGTACTTTCTTATTTTGTATTTCTGATTATTTTATTCATTATATTTTAATTGTGCTAATTGTTTTATATTATAAAATTGTTGAATGAAAACATTCAACGGAGGCCGGGATGTTACGTCCTAAAATGCAACTGCTTGGGCGATAACACGCCAAGACTAGAACGCCTCCTGTGTTTACATACTTTCTCCCTATTTTTTTCTTCGCTTTGGATTTCGTGCTGTATGGTCAGCAGATTTGTAGGGGCAATAGAAGCCCAGTTAATTCGTCAAATTGATTAGCTATTGTGCTAAATTAAATGTAAATATATTTTGATATGTACATACTGTAAATAAAGTTCACTTTAAATATCGACGGACTATTGTAGCACTTTCCAAACCCCCTGGGCCTAGATTAACCATCTCGCCAAGAAAGAAGGAAGAAAAAAAAACGAGGGCCCAAGCCGAGCTTGGACAAGGCCCAAAATTCAGAGAGGCCTTGATCATGTGCATACATATCATATTGTGTTGCTGAAAGAGAATTCCTCTTTAGAAAACCATTAGTCTCTGACTAATTTACTTTATTTTATAACAACACTAAAGTATGCACACAATATTCTGACTATGTGCTCAGTCGTTGTTCCTTGGCAGAAAAATATGCAGCCGTTTTGTAAATATGTGCATTCATCCATATTCATCCATACATAGAGGGCAAATGAAAGGGGAGGCACAGCGAGCATGATTAAGGTAAGGGTGGATGGGGTAGTTGCCTCGAACCCACAATGAAAGAAAACGATCAAAATCAAAAAATGGTTTTAGAAAAAATGTGTGAATTGGGCGTGTGATACATATACTCGTATTCGACCCCCACCTCCACCCCACACTCAGTGGCGGATCCAGAAATTTTTTTTGGGAGGGGCTAAATTTTTAAAAAAAATTATTTTACCCAATTAAAATGTACTATAAATCAAAATTTTAGTCTAAACCAATGTATTAGGCTTTTGGGAGGGGCTAAGTAATAAAATATGATCATTTTAGCTATTTAAAGTGTTTAATAAAGCAGAATGTTACCCTTGAGCAATCTTTTTTGGGGGAGGGGGCTGAAGCCCCCTAGCCCCTCCCCTGGATCCGCTACTGCCCACACTTGCAAATAGCCTCCCTCTTCTGTAAAAGCACTCTATGAAGCACCTATGTTTGTAAATTATTATTTATGGAATATCAAACTAGCGTAACTGCTACAAAACCATAAAAATTATAGAGGAGGAAGGAGGGGGCTGTCATGGGGAAAGAGGGACTGTACCTAAACAGGGCCGGATTACCCATTAGGCTGAGTAGGCTTTCACCTGTGGGCTCCTACCATTTTAGAGGCCTGCGTTAAAATTTAGAAGGAAAAAAATATAATTAAACATTATTAAAGCTATTTTAGCGTTAATATTTATACAGAATATGTATATGTAACTGAGAAAATAATTCTGATTCATTATTGACTTCGTACACAAGAAACACTTTTTGGCATTGTACACTTCTTAATTAAAATTTGAATGAATATGTGCTAGAAAGTTTGAAGCTGACTATTTAGCTTGAATTTTTATGTGCACATTTCAGTGATACCTTGCATTAGATGGATGTATATTTTGCAAATTCAATAAGGAGAACTTTTAGCACTATGTTTACACGAACGGGCTATGGTAATCATAAGAAGGCTTATAAACAAAATACCCTTCGTACCCTAGTCATCACAATCATATTTTATACAACTCTTTTCCGTTCTGAATAAAAATTAATTTTCGTATATTGTTGCACAAATATCATCAGAATAAATTTCAAATAACATAATTCGTTATGGTTTTAGTTTATAAAATGAATACTATGTATCCATTTAGCCAAAGCGTCTCTGACTTACCAATTGCTAGTGTGCTAGTTTAATTTGTTTTGATAATTGTTTAGGTAATCGGGAACAATTTTCCAAATAGAAGGGTGATTTAGAGTGCAGTGGAGTTTTTATATATGTTTTAAAAATAATATGGCGTAGACTATGATTTCGAATTAGATTTCATTCATTTTTTTTTCCATTTTTCATATTATTGAGTATTCTTATTTTAATGTAAAGTGAAAATGTTGAGTATTTTTAAAAATTGTCTGTAAATATCTACAGTAATTCAGAGTGATATTTTTGGCATTGTATTATTCCACTGTGTTATTCCACTTTTAAATGTAAAGCACGATTATATTTTATACAACTTTTTTCCGTACTGAATAAAAATAAATTTTCATATATTGTTGCACAAATATCATCAAAATATGTTTCAAATAGCATAATTCATTATGGTTTTAGTTTATAAAATGATTACTATATGTCCATTTTGCCAGGAGCGTCTCTGATTTGCCAATTGCTTATGTGCTGGTTTAATTTGTTTTCATAATTGTTAAGGTAATCTGGAATGGTTTTCCAAAAAGAAGTGTGATTTAAAGTGCAATGCAGATTTTATATGTCGAGTTTTCTATGCCAAGTTCCACACGAAGCCCCCCCCCCCCGGCCTAGATCCCTCGCGCAGATAGTTGGCCATAACACCACATTTCAACATTTCTTTTCATTTTTAATGTTATTGAAAGATTATATGAGTATTCTTAGTTTAATGTAAAATGAATATTTTCAGTATTAAAATGTTTATGAAGACCTAAAATAGTGTAGACTCTGAATTTTGATATATTCTCGCACTTGGATTTCTTTGTTAAATCATTTTTAAATGTTAACAAGGATGATATTATTGAAAAATTAATTTTTTTTCCTGCTGTGAAAATACTATGAGAATGAATTTAAAAGTATATTTTATTTTATTTATTTTGTTTTTTTTTTTACATTTCAAATCACGGAAATCCGTTTAATATGTATGTGTCGAAGAGAGGACTTTGTATGATGGTTTGTATATTTGTTTGATTTGTTTTAATACATGGAAAGGAGGTATTTATTACTTCTTTGCTTATGTTTTTTTAAATAATTTTAAATGTAATCTGTAAAAAGTTGTCAAAGAAATGTAATTTAAATGTGATCAGTTTTTCTGCCTTAAAGTAGTGCGACATTTAATTAAAGTCGATTCAATTTATGGGTATTTCATCATGTAGTAAAATAAAAAATACTATTTTATATTAGTAAAAATTATCTCTGATGAATGTTTGCAAGTAAATAAAATAATCCGGATTTTAGTATTTCGTCTCGTTTGTACTTCTAGGGTATTTTGAAATATTAGCTGGAGTAATGTTTTGCAGAACAGTTTTCCACATTTGACTGCATGCATTTTCTTTCCTATGAAATTATCATTAAATACATTTCGAAAAAGATTTTACTTGTTTTGCTGTTATTAACTTAATTAAAATTCAGTTGTTCTTTCAGAAGGGAGATTTGCTTTCTCCATATGTGTACTGAAGACTGATTCGAGATCTTGAGTTCAAATACTTAATTTAAAAAATGAGTTCAAAAAATTTTTGAAAAATTTATTAAATGGAATTCCTTTTATTTTCATGAAAGTGTTATGTTAAAAAAGCACATTTTGAAATCTCAAGTCTAAAATTTCTGAACCCCTTTATTATACTGACGGAGAGAAGGATTTTGTGTCCCCCCGTCCACCTCCGTAAGGATACGAGCCCCCCCAATAATTTTTACAAGTCGGCGCCCGTGAACCCGTTCTAACAATAAGCTATTCCTTCGCTATTTGCGTATACACGTAAAGGCGAGAACAACTTGGTTACTCATCATCCTTATAAGAAACCGAAATGGGGAGACGTTTCAAGAGGTAGACGAAAATTTCGGGCGATTCCTTTGGACTCAGGTTTTGAAAATACCTATTAGTCCAGTCATTTGGTAGTTTTACCTGGAAAGTTTCCGGGAGTTTTGAAAATGGGCAATTTTATAGATTTCGATATACTCTTTCCGAATTTCAACTTTGCCCCCTCGTATCTTTGCCCCTCGCGCCGCCACATTTGAAAAATGGCGCCTAAAGACAGAGTTTTGACAATATCTCCTTTCCGACACATTTCACGAAAAAAACAATTAGTAAAAAAGAAACTAGAGAAAATTTCCTACAATTTATGTAATTACTTTTCTTTTCATAAAATCAATGGTTTTGGCGTACGAGCTCCGTAAAGTGTAGTTCAGTAGTGTTTTGGCCAAAACATTCATTTCCACACCACTTTGTGAGGCAGAGTGAGCGGCGCGTTTTTTTTTTTTTAATCGTGGTATGCCCAGTAGGCCTAATCCACGTGCATTTAACGACGAATCCAAAATTTAGCGCATTATCCTTCGCTTCGCTGTTCTTAATGGACCAGGTGTCCCTAGTACCGTTCGAAATGTCACAGCCCGAAATTTCTTCCACATCAGCACGATGGAATTATCAATTTCATCGCAGTCCTCTTCGTTCTCGATTTCATCCTACGTTTGCTCGAAAATAGTCTCCGATTCTTCCTCTTCATCGTTATCTTGTAATGGAACTTGCGAGTTATCACAGATACCATTGCAATTCGTGCGTACAACGGTGCACTTTAACCCAGCCTTTCTGCATCCACAGGCTTTCTGATATCTCTTTCTGAATTTGCAAGAAATAAGTTTTAACAAGCTTTCCGGAGCTGGGGCCTCGAGTGTGGTGACAGGAATTAGCCCGTCCTTGTTTCTTGTCCACCCTCATTGCTTTGCATTTTGTTCATTCCCCATACCACTGCTGAACCTGATGATAATAGTTCGGAACGAATGTTGTCTTACTGCTCCTTCTGCTGGTGGTAGCGGCGCAATATTAAATTTACTTTTATATGCTGATGTTATGAGGCATGCATATCTATAGTTGTTTCAAGACATACTTTTCTTACTTTTCACGTTACTGTAACTGTATAATTCAAGAAGGAAGTGTTCTCCAGTTTTAGCAATGATCTCTGGATCAGCATTCGAATTTTTGAATACATGGATAACATCGTTTAAATCTGGATTTTTTCGAAGTACATTAATAAATTTAATTTTTCCTTGATTAAATAATGATGATGTTGTATCACAGCTGCTGAATGCATGCAAGAATAAAATATGATCGGCGGCTGGTTTATCTATGATACTTTTTGTTGAATATACACTCCTATAAACAAATAAATCGACGCACCAAGAAGGAGGTGTCCGATTGAGACGAAAATTGGTGGATAGAAAGACAATGTACAGAATAGTAAATGATTAAAATTTCAGAACAATTGAATAATTTATTTCAGAGTTACAGTAACACAGTTCAATAAGGTGTTGACCCGCCGCTAGCCTGCATACAAGCTGCCACACGGCGTGGCATAGACCGATAAAGCTCCCGGATGGTCTCCTGCGGTATTTCCTGCCGAAATTCGCTCCAATTGTCGAACGAGGTCATAAACAGTCCGTGCCAGATGCAATCGCCTTCCCATCATATCCCAGACATGCTCGATGGGAGAGAGATCTGGCGATCTGGCAGGCGAAGGAAGAGTTTGACAAGCTTGCAGACAGTTTAGAGCAACACGAGCCGTATGTGGTCTGGCATTATCCTGCTGAAAAACCAGCCCAGGGCACTGCAAAAGGAACGGTAGCAAAACAGGTCTTAGGATGTCGTCCACGTACCGCTGTGCAGTAAGTGTACCTCTAATGACGACCAAAGGGGTCCGGCTGTCAAAGGAAATGGTACCCCAGACCATAATGCCTTGTTGAGGGCCGGTGTGGCGTGCAATAGTGAAAGCAGGATCCCCCCTCTGCCCTGTGCGTCTCCAAACACGTCTTCGATGATCGTCAGGACACAGTTGGAAGCGGGATTCGTCGCTAAAGATTATACGTCCCTAGTCGGCATCATTCCAACCTGATGGAGCCCTGTACCACTGTAATCTGGCTCGGCAGTGTGCAGGCGTGAGTGGCAGGTGGCGTAACGGTCGGCGCGAGCGTAGATTTCGCTCTCTCAACCGTCTGTGAATGGTCATGATGGACACTGGTGTTTGGGTTGAACGTCTGATGGTTGATAGAGATGAAGAAGGCGCTGTGACAGCTGATCGGACCATCACTCTGTCCTCACGATCTGTTGTAGCCCTAGGTCGACCACTACCATCCTGACGCTGCACTCTGCCATTTTCCACCCATCCTTGCTAGCATCTTCGAATCGTCGCATCGCTTCGACTCAAACGACGAGCGATTCTCCGATTAGTCCAACCGGCCTCTTTCAATCCAATCATACGACCTCTGTCAAACTCTGACAGTTGCTCGTAATGAGCACGAATCCTGCAGCGAGGCATTTTTTAAGTTGTTGAAAGGTTATCTGAATCGCAATCAAACCGAAAGTTTTAACAGCCGTTGAAGAACTGCTCCTTATATACGTCTGCTGGATGCGCAGTTCCGATGCGCTAGAGATCAAACTGTTCATTCATTGGACACCAAATTTGAATCATTTGCATATCTGTTCAAAACATTCATGCATACGAAATTTCAAAGCAATCGATGATTGTTTCTTGGTGCGTCGATTTTTTTGTTATAGAGTATATTTGTTGCAAAAAGCGAAAGACGACGCATTCACAAATACAATTAGTTAAAATTAAATATCACGGGTTGGTGTTGAACACACGGAGGCACACACAACTATGCAGGTTATATATAAATAATGACAAACGGATTAATTATAACGTAATTTTAGTATGGACATCGCAATAGCGAAACAATCGAACACATTAACATCTATCAAAAATACGAAAAAACGAAAATGGTTACAAAAAACCCAGTTCCAGGTATATTTGGCAGTTACAATAGTTACAGCAACACGAGAGTTCAAATAAATATTTAATAATTACTTATACAGCGCGTGATTCAGTAACTCATCGTTGTCTTCACGTCAGGGTCATGTCACAGCTGTTTCCAACAGGTTGGCTTATATGGATAATAGTTTACGGCGCTCGTACGAGAAAACTATTGACTTTACAATAAAAAAAGTAAATACATAAATCGTAGGAAATTTTCTCTAGTTTTTTTTTTTTTTGTAACTGTTTTTTTCATAAAATGAATCGAAAAGGAGATATTCTCAAAAAACTGCTTTTAGGCGCCATTTTTCGAATATGGCTGCGCGACCGGCAAAGACACGAGGGGGCAAAGTTGAAATTCGGAAAGAGCACATCGAAATCTATAAAATTGCCCATTTTCAAAACTCCCGGAAAACTTTCCAGGTAACCCCCTTTTTTTGAACCAAATGACTGGACTATATAGCCTGGGAACGAAAGAGTTAAAAACCATTAATTGAGGTCGAGTCTAAAAATCAAAGGAATGAATCTAACAAGTAAATTAAAATTTCAAAATAACGGATTTTAGACACGCAGTTTTACCTAAGCATCAAAACGCTATTCTATGTAGTGTAAATTCAGTTTCAATGGGGGGGCTATAGCCCTTATAGCCCCCCCCCCCGTAGATCCGCCTCTGAACAGCACAATATATCAATGTTTGTTTTGGGGTTTATTTTATTTCTCGTGCTGTTTTCGGTGACGTCACTAAACACGGCCGTTAAGCCACTCTGATTGATCGAAATCATTCACATTCCGGACCACTCTACTGAACATCGCCTAACTGAATTCCAAAGATACGACCCTGACGTACTGAGATCCGACCGTCGGGGTCGGAAGTTTGAGAAGATCCGCCCGGTCGGATCTTATATTTAAGACGTCACATGTGAATCTGTCCGAGCACTTCTAGATATCGCTGGCTTTATAGACTATTTTCACGTGACGTCAATGAGATTTTTTTTAGGTCAACTCGGATATTTAGGGATACAAAGACAAGTTTTCGGCCAATGACCATTCTGAAATGAACGAATGTTTGACCAAGAAATGTTCGTTGCTAAGGCGTGTCACACTTTATCACTACGTCACACCTTATCAACCAACTTTTTTTGGTCAAACATTCCTTTATTTGAGAATGGTCATTGGTCGAAAACGTGGCCTTGTATACCTAGATATCCGAGTTGACCTGAAAAAAATGTCAGTGACGTCACGTGAAAATAGTCTATAAAGCCAGCGATATCTAGAAGTGCTCGGCAGATTCACATGTGACGTCTTAAATATAAGATCCGACCGGGCGGATCTTCTCAAACTTCCGACCCCGACGGTCGGATCTCAGTACGTCAGGGTCGTATCTTTGGAATTCAGTTAGGCGATGTTCAGTAGAGTGGTCCGGAATGTGAATGATTTCGATCAATCAGAGTGGCTTAACGGCCGTGTTTAGTGACGTCACCCAAAACAGCACGAGAAATAAAATAAACCCCAAAACAAACATTGATATATTGTGCTGTTCAGAGGCGGATCTACGGGGGGGGGGCTATAAGGGCTATAGCCCCCCCCATTGAAACTGAATTTACACTACATAGAATAGCGTTTTGATGCTTAGGTAAAACTGCGTGTCTAAAATCCGTTGTTTTGAAATTTTAATTTACTTGTTAGATTCATTCCTTTGATTTTTAGACTCGACCTCAATTAATGGTTTTTAACTCTTTCGTTCCCAGGCTATATAGTCCAGTCATTCGGTTCAAAAAAGGGGGTTACCTGGAAAGTTTTCCGGGAGTTTTGAAAATGGGCAATTTTATAGATTTCGATGTGCTCTTTCCGAATTTCAACTTTGCCCCCTCGTGTCTTTGCCGGTCGCGCAGCCATATTCGAAAAATGGCGCCTAAAAGCAGTTTTTTGAGAATATCTCCTTTTCGATTCATTTTATGAAAAAAACAGTTACAAAAAAAAAACTAGAGAAAATTTCCTACGATTTATGTATTTACTTTTTTATTGTAAAGTCAATAGTTTTCTCGTACGAGCGCCGTAAACTATTATCCATATAAGCCAACCTGTTGGAAACAGCTGTGACATGACCCTGACGTGAAGACAACGATGAGTTACTGTATCACGCGCTGTATAAGTAATTATTAAATATTTATTTGAACTCTCGTGTTGCTGTAACTATTGTAACTGCCAAATATACCTGGAACTGGGTTTTTTGTAACCATTTTCGTTCTTCCGCATTTTTGATAGATTTTTATGTGTTCGATTGTTTCGCTATTGCGATGTCCATATTAAAATTTCGTTATAATTAATCCGTTTGTCATTATTTATATATAACCTGCATAGTTGTGTGTGCCTCCGTGTGTTCAACACCAACCCGTGATATTTAATTTTAACTAATTGTATTTGTGAATGCGTCGTCTTTCGCTTTTTGCAACAAATATACTCTATAACAAAAAAATCGACGCACCAAGAAACAATCATCCGATTGCTTTGAAATTTCGTATGCATGAATGTTTTGAACAGATATGCAAATGATTCAAATTTGGTGTCCAATGAATGAACAGTTTGATCTCTAGCGCATCGGAACTGCGCATCCAGCAGACGTATATAAGGAGCAGTTCTTCAACGGCTGTTAAAACTTTCGGTTTGATTGCGATTCAGATAACCTTTCAACAACTTAAAAAATGCCTCGCTGCAGGATTCGTGCTCATTACGAGCAACTGTCAGAGTTTGACAGAGGTCGTATGATTGGATTGAAAGAGGCCGGTTGGACTAATCGGAGAATCGCTCGTCATTTGAGTCGAAGCGATGCGACGATTCGAAGATGCTGGCAAGGATGGGTGGAAAATGGCAGAGTGCAGCGTCAGGATGGTAGTGGTCGACCTAGGGCTACAACAGATCGTGAGGACAGAGTGATGGTCCGATCAGCTGTCACAGCGCCTTCTTCATCTCTATCAACCATCAGACGTTCAACCCAAACACCAGTGTCCATCATGACCATTCACAGACGGTTGAGAGAGCGAAATCTACGCTCGCGCCGACCGTTACGCCACCTGCCACTCACGCCTGCACACTGCCGAGCCAGATTGCAGTGGTGCTGGGCTCGATCAGGTTGGAATGATGCCGACTAGGGACGTATAGTCTTTAGCGACGAATCCCGCTTCCAACTGTGTCCTGACGATCATCGAAGACGTGTTTGGAGACGCACAGGGCAGAGGGGGGATCCTGCTTTCACTATTGCACGCCACACCGGCCCTCAACAAAGCATTATGGTCTGGGGAACCATTTCCTTTGACAGCCGGACCCCTTTGGTCGTCATTAGAGGTACACTTACTGCACAGCGGTACGTGGACGACATCCTAAGACCTGTTTTGCTACCGTTCCTTTTGCAGTGTCCTGGGCTGGTTTTTCAGCAGGATAATGCCAGACCACATACGGCTCGTGTTGCTCTAAACTGTCTGCAAGCTTGTCAAACTCTTCCTTCGCCTGCCAGATCGCCAGATCTCTTTCCCATCGAGTATGTCTGGGATATGATGGGAAGGCAATTGCATCTGGCACGGACTGTTGATGACCTCGTTCGACAATTGGAGCGAATTTGGCAGGAAATACCGCAGGAGACCATCCGGGAGCTTTATCGGTCTATGCCACGCCGTGTGGCAGCTTGTATCCAGGCTAGCGGCGGGTCAACACCTTATTGAACTGTGTTACTGTAACTCTGAAATAAATTATTCAATTGTTCTGAAATTTTAATCATTTACTATTCTGTACATTGTCTTTCTATCCACCAATTTTCGTCTCAATCGGACACCTCCTTCTTGGTGCGTCGATTTATTTGTTATAGAGTGTATATTCAACAAAAAGTATCATAGATAAACCAGCCGCCGATCATATTTTATTCTTGCATGCATTCAGCAGCTGTGATACAACATCATCATTATTTAATCAAGGAAAAATTAAATTTATTAATGTACTTCGAAAAAATCCAGATTTAAACGATGTTATCCATGTATTCAAAAATTCGAATGCTGATCCAGAGATCATTGCTAAAACTGGAGAACACTTCCTTCTTGAATTATACAGTTACAGTAACGTGAAAAGTAAGAAAAGTATGTCTTGAAACAACTATAGATATGCATGCCTCATAACATCAGCATATAAAAGTAAATTTAATATTGCGCCGCTACCACCAGCAGAAGGAGCAGTAAGACAACATTCGTTCCGAACTATTATCATCAGGTTCAGCAGTGGTATGGGAATGAACAAAATGCAAAGCAATGAGGGTGGACAAGAAACAAGGACGGGCTAATTCCTGTCACCACACTCGAGGCCCCAGCTCCGGAAAGCTTGTTAAAACTTATTTCTTGCAAATTCAGAAAGAGATATCAGAAAGCCTGTGGATGCAGAAAGGCTGGGTTAAAGTGCACCGTTGTACGCACGAATTGCAATGGTATCTGTGATAACTCGCAAGTTCCATTACAAGATAACGATGAAGAGGAAGAATCGGAGACTATTTTCGAGCAAACGTAGGATGAAATCGAGAACGAAGAGGACTGCGATGAAATTGATAATTCCATCGTGCTGATGTGGAAGAAATTTCGGGCTGTGACATTTCGAACGGTACTAGGGACACCTGGTCCATTAAGAACAGCGAAGCGAAGGATAATGCGCTAAATTTGGATTCGTCGTTAAATGCACGTGGATTAGGCCTACTGGGCATACCACGATTAAAAAAAAAAAAAACGCGCCGCTCACTCTGCCTCACAAAGTGGTGTGGAAATGAATGTTTTGGCCAAAACACTCGGAACTATACTTTGCGACGCTCGTACGCGAAATCTATTGATTTTACGAAAAAAAGTAGTTACGTAAATTGTAGGAAATTTTTCGGAGTTTCTTTTTTTGTAATTGTTTTTTTCGTGAAATGAGTCGGAAAGGAGATATTGTGAAAAACTGATTTTAGGCGCCATTTTTCGAATGTGGCGGCGCGAGCAGCAGAGATACGAGGGGGCAAAGTTGAAATTCGGAAAGAGTATATCGAAATCTATAAAATTGCCCATTTTCAAAACTCCCGGAAAACTTTCCAGGTAAAACTACCAAATGACTGGACTAATAGGTATTTTCAAAACCTGAGTCCAAAGGAATCGCCCGAAATTTCGTCTACCTCTTGAAACGTCTCCCCATTTCGGTTTCTTATAAGGATGATGAGTAACCAAGTTGTTCTCGCCTTTACCGTGTATACGCAAATAGCGAAGAATAGCTTATTGTTAGAACGGGTTCACGGGCGCCGACTTGTAAAAATTATTGGGGGGGCTCGTATCCTTACGGAGGTGGACGGGGGGACACAAAATCCTTCTCTCCGTCAGTATAATAAAGGGGTTCAGAAATTTTAGACTTGAGATTTCAAAATGTGCTTTTTTAACATAACACTTTCATGAAAATAAAAGGAATTCCATTTAATAAATTTTTCAAAAATTTTTTGAACTCATTTTTTAAATTAAGTATTTGAACTCAAGATCTCGAATCAGTCTTCAGTACACATATGGAGAAAGCAAATCTCCCTTCTGAAAGAACAACTGAATTTTAATTAAGTTAATAACAGCAAAACAAGTAAAATCTTTTTCGAAATGTATTTAATGATAATTTCATAGGAAAGAAAATGCATGCAGTCAAATGTGGAAAACTGTTCTGCAAAACATTACTCCAGCTAATATTTCAAAATACCCTAGAAGTACAAACGAGACGAAATACTAAAATCCGGATTATTTTATTTACTTGCAAACATTCATCAGAGATAATTTTTACTAATATAAAATAGTATTTTTTATTTTACTACATGATGAAATACCCATAAATTGAATCGACTTTAATTAAATGTCGCACTACTTTAAGGCAGAAAAACTGATCACATTTAAATTACATTTCTTTGACAACTTTTTACAGATTACATTTAAAATTATTTAAAAAAACATAAGCAAAGAAGTAATAAATACCTCCTTTCCATGTATTAAAACAAATCAAACAAATATACAAACCATCATACAAAGTCCTCTCTTCGACACATACATATTAAACGGATTTCCGTGATTTGAATTGTAAAAACAAAAAACAAATAAATAAATAAAATATACTTTTAAATTCATTCTCATAGTATTTTCACAGCAGGAAAAAAATTAATTTTTCAATAATATCATCCTTGTTAACATTTAAAAATGATTTAACAAAGAAATCCAAGTGCGAGAATATATCAAAATTCAGAGTCTACACTATTTTAGGTCTTCATAAACATTTTAATACTGAAAATATTCATTTTACATTAAACTAAGAATACTCATATAATCTTTCAATAACATTAAAAATGAAAAGAAATGTTGAAATGTGGTGTTATGGCCAACTATCTGCGCGAGGGATCTAGGCCGGGGGGGGGGGGCTTCGTGTGGAACTTGGCATAGAAAACTCGACATATAAAATCTGCATTGCACTTTAAATCACACTTCTTTTTGGAAAACCATTCCAGATTACCTTAACAATTATGAAAACAAATTAAACCAGCACATAAGCAATTGGCAAATCAGAGACGCTCCTGGCAAAATGGACATATAGTAATCATTTTATAAACTAAAACCATAATGAATTATGCTATTTGAAACATATTTTGATGATATTTGTGCAACAATATATGAAAATTTATTTTTATTCAGTACGGAAAAAAGTTGTATAAAATATAATCGTGCTTTACATTTAAAAGTGGAATAACACAGTGGAATAATACAATGCCAAAAATATCACTCTGAATTACTGTAGATATTTACAGACAATTTTTAAAAATACTCAACATTTTCACTTTACATTAAAATAAGAATACTCAATAATATGAAAAATGGAAAAAAAAAATGAATGAAATCTAATTCGAAATCATAGTCTACGCCATATTATTTTTAAAACATATATAAAAACTCCACTGCACTCTAAATCACCCTTCTATTTGGAAAATTGTTCCCGATTACCTAAACAATTATCAAAACAAATTAAACTAGCACACTAGCAATTGGTAAGTCAGAGACGCTTTGGCTAAATGGATACATAGTATTCATTTTATAAACTAAAACCATAACGAATTATGTTATTTGAAATTTATTCTGATGATATTTGTGCAACAATATACGAAAATTAATTTTTATTCAGAACGGAAAAGAGTTGTATAAAATATGATTGTGATGACTAGGGTACGAAGGGTATTTTGTTTATAAGCCTTCTTATGATTACCATAGCCCGTTCGTGTAAACATAGTGCTAAAAGTTCTCCTTATTGAATTTGCAAAATATACATCCATCTAATGCAAGGTATCACTGAAATGTGCACATAAAAATTCAAGCTAAATAGTCAGCTTCAAACTTTCTAGCACATATTCATTCAAATTTTAATTAAGAAGTGTACAATGCCAAAAAGTGTTTCTTGTGTACGAAGTCAATAATGAATCAGAATTATTTTCTCAGTTACATATACATATTCTGTATAAATATTAACGCTAAAATAGCTTTAATAATGTTTAATTATATTTTTTTCCTTCTAAATTTTAACGCAGGCCTCTAAAATGGTAGGAGCCCACAGGTGAAAGCCTACTCAGCCTAATGGGTAATCCGGCCCTGTTTAGGTATAGTCCCTCTTTCCCCATGACAGCCCCCTCCTTCCTCCTCTATAATTTTTATGGTTTTGTAGCAGTTACGCTAGTTTGATATTCCATAAATAATAATTTACAAACATAGGTGCTCCATATAGTGCTTTTACAGAAGAGGGAGGCTATTTGCAAGTGTGGGCAGTAGCGGATCCAGGGGAGGGGCTAGGGGGCTTCAGCCCCCTCCCCCAAAAAAGATTGCTCAAGGGTAACATTCTGCTTTATTAAACACTTTAAATAGCTAAAATGATCATATTTTATTACTTAGCCCCTCCCAAAAGCCTAATACATTGGTTTAGACTAAAATTTTGATTTATAGTACATTTTAATTGGGTAAAATAATTTTTTTTAAAAATTTAGCCCCTCCCAAAAAAAATTTCTGGATCCGCCACTGAGTGTGGGGTGGAGGTGGGGGTCGAATACGAGTATATGTATCATACGCCCAATTCACACATTTTTCTAAAACCATTTTTTGATTTTGATCGTTTTCTTTCATTGTGGGTTCCAGGCAACTACCCCATCCACCCTTACCTTAATCATGCTCGCTGTGCCTCCCCTTTCATTTGCCCTCTATGTATGGATGAATATGGATGAATGCACATATTTACAAAACGGCTGCATATTTTTCTGCCAAGGAACAACGACTGAGCACATAGTCAGAATATTGTGTGCATACTTTAGTGTTGTTATAAAATAAAGTAAATTAGTCAGAGACTAATGGTTTTCTAAAGAGGAATTCTCTTTCAGCAACACAATATGATATGTATGCACATGATCAAGGCTTCTCTGAATTTTGGGCCTTGTCCAAGCTCGGCTTGGGCCCTCGTTTTTTTTTCTTCCTTCTTTCTTGGCGAGATGGTTAATCTAGGCCCAGGGGGTTTGGAAAGTGCTACAATAGTCCGTCGATATTTAAAGTGAACTTTATTTACAATATGTACATATCAAAACATATTTACATTTAATTTAGCACAATAGCTAATCAATTTGACGAATTAACTGGGCTTCTATTGCCCCTACAAATCTGCTGACCATACAGCACGAAATCCAAAGCGAAGAAAAAAGATAGGGAGAAAGTATGTAAACACAGGAGGCGTTCTAGTCTTGGCGTGTTATCGCCCAAGCAGTTGCATTTTAGGACGTAACATCCCGGCCTCCGTTGAATGTTTTCATTCAACAATTTTATAATATAAAACAATTAGCACAATTAAAATATAATGAATAAAATAATCAGAAATACAAAATAAGAAAGTACAAACAGTGAAAAATAATAATGAATAAGTACCAAAGTATAATAAAATGAATAACATGAAAATTACAGTCCTTAATTATCTGTGTTGACAGGAAGAATACATATCTTGGATATTGGCCTTGTTAATACACCACATGGAGTACGTACCTTAACTACTCTTACACATCCGTCAGGTCCCTGAATTGTATCTGTAATTCTGCCAAGAACCCATTTACATTTTGGAAGATTGTCTTCCTTTAAAATGACCATCATACCCGTTTTTACATTATTTTTTAACACTTGCCACTTTTGACGTTGTTGGAAGTGACTCAAGTAATCTACACTCCATCTTTTCCAAATGATTTGAGTTAATTTTTCTATACGTTTCCACCTAGAAAGACGATTTTCAGGTACATTTACAATGTCTGGTTCTGCTACCGTATTTATGGGTCGTCCTATTAGAAAATGTCCGGGGGTTAAAACCTCCAGATCATTAACATCCGATGACATTGGTGTCAGCGGTCTAGAATTTAGAATCCCTTCAATTTCTGCAATTACCGTATTAAATTCTTCATAGTTCAATTTAGCATTTCCCACGGCCCTCCTCAAATAATGTTTAAACGACTTAACGCCTGCTTCCCACAGCCCGCCAAAATTTGGAGCTCCAGGAGGAATAAACTTCCAATTGATTCCATCTGACGCAAGGAAATTTCCTAACAACACATCAGGATGGATTATCAAGCCATGAAGGCGCTTAAGCTCCGAGTGGGCTCCCACAAAATTGGTAGCATTATCAGAGAATAAGGTGTGGCATTTACCTCTTCTAGCGAAAAATCTTTTCAATGTTGATATAAATGCCTCAGATGAGAGGTCACTTACCATTTCTATGTGAATAGCCTTTGTGACCATGCAAACAAAAATTGCGATGTAAACTTTATGAAGAATCCCCTTTCTTTGGTTTCTATATTTAATATAGAATGGGCCTGCAAAATCAACCCCAGTGTTTGTAAAGGGAGGACTAGCAGTAACTCTTTCAGGAGGAGGGTTTCCCATTAACTGATCTACAGTAACTGGTCTGTTTTTAACGCATATGACACAATTATGAACAATTTTTCGAGTCAAATTCCTTCCATTAATAGGCCAAAATTTTTGTCTAGTGTAGAACAAAAGGGATTGTGGGCCAGAATGAAGATATTTTTTGTGATAAAATTCTAAGATTAAACAAGTTACCTTATTTTTTGCCGGAAGAATAATTTGATGTTTTTGATCAAAACTAACCCTTGAATTTTGAAGTCGACCACCGACTCTAAGTAACCCGTTCTCGTCAATAAAAGGATTTAAGGTTTTCAAAGAACTTTTACCTGGAAGAGGTTTCCCTTCTTTTATTACGTTATACTCTTTATTAAAACTGCCCTTTTGGACCCATCTCAGAACAGTCTGTTCTGCCCTTAACAGCTCCTTACTGGAAATGGGACCTGTAAGATTTCCTTTTCTACAATTTCCGATGAACCTATAAAGAAAACTAATAATTCTTATTAATTTCATATAGTTATTAGTAAAAGAAATAAGATCTGATAACACTGGATTATCCACAGTAGAAGCTAAGCTAATGTTCATTGGTTTTTTAAGTTCACAGTTATATTCACTGGTGTCTGTGACGCATTCCAAATTATAATCTTCTTGCGAATCCGTGAAGTTTGAGAGAAAGGCTGGACCTTTCCACCACAAGTCTTGGGTCTGCATCTGATCAGGAGCAAGGCCTCGCGAAACGAGATCGGCAGGATTGTCAGCTGAAGGCACATGTCTCCACTGATAGTCCTTTGTCAGTTCTTGAATCGTCGAAACTCGATTGCCGACAAATGTTTTCAACTCATGAGGCGACCTTTTCAACCATGCGAGAACGATAGTTGAATCTGTCCATAGAACTGTCGTACAGACCTTAATATTTAAGGCTTTAACTACCTTTCGAGTAAGATGCGACAGTAGATGTGCCGCAAGAAGCTCAAGACGAGGAATTGAAACCGGCTTAATTGGTGCAACTCTTGATTTGCTGCAAAGAAGGTGAACAAAACTTGTTCCATTTGCTTGCTTCCACTGAGCATAAATAGCAGCTCCAAAGGCTATGCTTGATGCATCCGCAAATCCGTGTAAAATAATACTGTCATCATTAGGAAAATATCTTGGTATGCTAAGATTTTCAATACTCTTAAGTTGAGACACGAATTCTAACCATTTTCCTTTAACGTCTTCCGGTAGAGGTGAATCCCAATTCAAATGTAGAAGCCAGAGGCATTGCATGAACACCTTAGCTCTAGTCACAACTGGACCAATCAAACCTAAGGGGTCAAAAATCTTCGAAATGTCCGAGAGAACAGTTCTTTTAGTGTATGTCCCTTGTTGTTGAATCTTTACCTTAAAGGTAAAACAGTCGTCTTGAGGGTTCCACAGCACTCCTAAAGCCTTAACAGATTTCACTTGGTTCGAGTCATCGAAAGCATAATTTTCATTACTTGAAATACTGCGGAGGAGATCGACATTATTTGAACTCCATTTATGAAGATACATTTTTCCGCGCTCTAGTAACTGAACTAACTGGTCTTGTAAATTCTTTGCACCTTCTAAATCACTAGATCCCGTAAGGATATCGTCTATGTAGAAATCTTCTCGTCCAACAGCCGCTGCTTCAGGAAATGATTCTTCTTCATCATCAAACAGCTGTTTCAATGTTCTTGTTGCTAGATAAGGGGCGTTTGTTGTGCCATAAGTAATAGTGCAAAGTTGGTATGCTTTAACTGGTTGGGATTCGCCTTCCTTCCATAAAATTCGAAGTAAATCTCTTTGCGATGGATGAATTAGAATTTGGCGGTACATCATTCTAATATCTGCTGTAAAGGCATACGCATGTTTTCTGAAACGAAGCATTATTGAAAACAGATCTTGCTGGGGTATTTTCCCATTTTTCTGGAGCTGATTTAAAGAAACACCAGTAGATGTTTTAGCAGAACCGTTAAACACTACTCTTAACTTCGTTGATGTATTATTCGGACGATAGATTCCGTGATGAGGAAAATAGTAGCTAACATCTGGTTCTCGATCGTTGGGAGCTTCCACCATATGCCCCAATTCCCGATATTCTTTCATAAATTCTGTGTATAGGGACTGCAAGTTAGGATCTCGATTTAACCTTTTCCATAGCGATTCTAATCGAGCAGCCGCTATTTCTCTTGAATCCCCCAAAACCTCGCCCGTTTTCAAGGGCATTTGAACCATATATCGTCCATCTGCCATTCTGTAATGCGTTTCCATAAAATGCCTTTCGCATTCCTTCTCTTCGTCACTTAAAATAGGTATAGACTCATCAATTGTTTCAATTTCAAAAAACCTTTTAAGTGAGTCGTCAATGCTATCAGATTCCTGTAATAACCCACAATAATAATCGCTGGTCTCGGTTGAAATGTCATTTGAGCCGCTAACGATAAAACCGAAAACACTGTCTTGAAGAATTAAGCTAGAGTCCCTAAGTTTCAATTTTTCTGATTTCAATATATCAAAAAATAATTGTGCCCCAAGTAAACCATCGATTTTTCCGGGTTTATAAAATACCGGATCTGCTAAATTTACACCACTAGGCAATTTTCTAAAATCAATATTTAAATGCCTTGCGGGCGTTATGTTTGTGATTTTTGGTACAATGAGAAAGTCTGAAACCCTAACGAAATCGTAAGGCGAGTTAGAAATTTCAACGCGTACCTTCGATTTAATCGGAATGACAGTTCCATTTAATCCTGCGATTGGCATATTTATTTTTTCTTGTTTCAAACTCAGCAAATTGGCGGTGTCTCTGCATAAAACATTCACCATACTACCAGAGTCTAGCAAAAACCGTAAGGGTTGTCTCTTTCCAGCTGCATTCTTCACATAAATCACAGCTGTGGCCAAAACAACAGTCTGAGGGTTATCAGGAGAGCAGCTTGTGCTAGCACAGACAGATAGTGGGGGCTCTTCAAGGGGCTGATCCTCCAAAGCGCCGGAACGCTTGCAGTCATTTTCGCGTGATTCCGAAAATTCGCTTTTCTTTTTTTCTGTATTGGATGCGTAATGCAAAAGTGAATTATGGGGGTTGCCACATAGCTTACAGTTATATTTAAATTTGCATTCTACCACTTTATGTGAGGGGGTTAAACATTTTATACACAAGGAATGCTTTTTTACTACAGAAAATCTCTCAGCTACTGGTAATTCTTTGAATCTGTCGCAACGATAGATTGGGTGGGTTTGATTGCAAACCACACATACATGTGACACATTAGAATTATGCATTAACAATGTTTTAGCACGAAATTTCTGATTTGAATTACTATTAGATAATTTAGGTTGTGAGACTTTAGAATTAAAATAATTTGTTTTCTGTAAACCTTCTAATATACGTGTTCGTTCTTCCAGAAAATTTAAGAACGTTTCGAAATTTGGCACATCATTTGTTTTAAGAGTAAGTTCAAATTCCTTTCTGGTGTCCTGATCAATTTTTTGCAGCAAAATATTAAGTAACAAAACATCAGCCAAATCATTCCTTTCAAAATTTAGCAGTTTTAATGCGCGGAGATTTCCTCTTATATTATCTAGCAATACTCGTAATTGAGCTGGATTTTCCTGAACCTTCGGATAATTTAATATATTCGATATATGTGCATCTACGACAACCCTTTTATTTTGATATCTATCTTCCAGAGCAGAAATGAGAGATTCAAATGTATCTTCAAGAGTTTCTATTAATTTTACATCACCTTTGAGTGAAGCTTTTAAGTAGAATAGCTTCTGAACGTCGGTTAATTGCTCATTTTTTCCAATAATAGACATAAATTGATCCTTAAAGCTTTGAAATTCCTGTACCTTTCCTGAAAAGGTCGGGAGAGGAATTTCAGGCAAACGATACTTAATTTCATTTGAACTAGTAAGTTTATTTTCATGGTTTCCAATACTAGATACTTTAAGATTAGAGATAAGTATTTTCAGACTTACCTCTAAATCTTCGTTCTCTATTTCTATTGTTTCGACGTCGGCTAAGTCCTTCGAAGGGTCAACTGCTTCCGGAAGTTGAAAGTAACTATCTTGTAATTCTTTAAGGCTGTCTTTAATTTCACGAATTGTATCCAACTTCGATTTCAATTCGATTTCATCTTTGTTAACATCCAAGGAGGGTCTATAAGAGTCGACGAAAGTTTTTAAGCGAGTCGATTTCGCTTGTAAACTGTCCTTTTTTCTATTTAAAGCGACGAGAGCTTTATTAGCCATAGGTGACCGATTATATTCCAATATTTGCAGCTACAACCAGGATCAATTACAAATACCTATAACTACGATAATAACTATAATTCGCAATATATGAACTAAATATCCGTAGTAAGCTGGTTAGCACTCCGGTCGCTACGGACCATAATGGAAGGTGCTACAATAGTCCGTCGATATTTAAAGTGAACTTTATTTACAGTATGTACATATCAAAATATATTTACATTTAATTTAGCACAATAGCTAATCAATTTGACGAATTAACTGGGCTTCTATTGCCCCTACAAATCCAAGGCCGTAGCCAAGGGGGGGTTTTGGGGTTCAACCCCCCCCCCCCCGAAATTTTCAGTCACATAACTTACTGTTCGTAGAAAAAAAATTATCCCTTGTATCGCCAATTACGATTATTGCACTTCAGTTCATTCAAACCGCATGTAATTTTTTACTTGTGTTTCTCTGAGGATCGCAAAGTGATAAATTTCACTTAAATATGCTACTCTTTTCTCTGTACGTTATATGCATACCTGTCTTCTGAGTATGGCCAAAAGGAAATGCAATTTCCGTGGCACTTGCAAGCAGAATTTCTCATTCTCATCAAATAATTCTTTAAATAAACAGTGTTTAATGTATCATAGTAGTAGGAATTTGTGAAGGTGGTAGCAAAAATGTGCCCTAAGTACACTATGTACGGCTGCTTTATTTACACAATTTTACACAGTATTTACATTTCCCATAATTAGAATGCAGTATGATCGGAGCAAAAGCTCACATTCGTCTCAATGCTTCTCCACATTGGTTCTCTCTCTTCTTCTTTCACCCCCCCCCCCTTACACGTAGAGAGAGACAAAAAAGAAATATCGTAAATAAAAAAATTTCTCTTTCCACAAAAAATAGTGAGTCATCTCTCGATTCCATCGGAGATCGAAACACGAAACAGTTTCACAGTATCGTGTTTATGACCTCTATAAATAAAAAAGTCAGAGTGATAAGTTTGTGATTTTTGGAGTTTGGGACATGTAGGCTCCAGTCTCGACCCATGTGGACCGGGAGGGAGATCCTACGTTGCATTATTCACGTAACCAGTCCGCTACTCCTTAGAATAAAAAGAGAGTGGCACTGCGGACAGCAGGAGTAAAAAAAAAAAAAAAAAAAAAAAAAACATCCGCTGCCTGGCTAGTGTCGCCCCTCTCGAGTCAGCGCCCTAGGCAGTCGCCTAGTTTTCCTATATGGTCCAGCCGGCCCTGCTCTGTCACACAGTGCTTGTCATTCTTTAAAGGCTGCACTGACACAGAGGTTCGCTACGCCGATAGGATATTGCTTACATAGCACTGTTTCAATTTGGATGCATTATTTTCGCGTTTTAAATAAAAATGAAAAAACACAAAGCTGGAGATCATACTTTGTTTAATTTTAATTTCAGTGTGCTGAAAAAAGTACCATATTAAAACATAAAACTTGAAACCCCCCCCCGAAAAATTTTCCTGGCTACGGCCTTGTACAAATCTGCTGACCATACAGCACGAAATCCAAAGCGAAGAAAAAAATTGGGGGAAAGTATGTAAACACAGGAGGCGTTCTAGTCTTGGCGTGTTATCGCCCAAGCAGTTGCATTTTAGGAACGTAACAGGGGTCATGACCACTGTGACCCCCTCTGGAACCGCCACTGGCACCACATGCAGCCAAGAGTAGCAAAATAATAAACCGAACAGAAATCTTGCAATTATGAAGCGAAATTCGCCTAAAACAACGAGTCTTCTTAAAGATTTCATGGTTTTCAAATGTTCGTTTCTAAATTTTCGTATTTATGTGTAAACTAACAAAAATTTTTGAAAATCGTAGGGGGGCTGGGAGACAGCTAAGTAGTGCTCAGCCCGCGTAGCCCACCCCGCGCCCCCCCCCCCACCTCTGATTACGCCCTTGATGGGGGATAGAGTTTTATATGTAAAGAGAGAAGATAAGAGCAAGCAATTATAAAATATAATCCAGAAGTTGTGCTGCTCGAAGATTTTTATGAAATCATTTTTTATTTAGCTCTTAACTGTAGCTAAATCAGAAACGTTAAGCGCTCGATATTAGTAAAGTTTTGATAAAGCGTATAAAGAAATGAATACTGTCTATATCCGAAACTGTATTAAACATCAATTTTTCATCTATCTCACAAGGTTCTTCATGATTTAAAATCTTCAAACTTAAATTTGACTATCAATTTTCTGCCTTGAATTGTTTTTAAGTCACATTTAAACGGTTTATTTTCAGCATCGAAACTTAATACTGCTGGGAAATGGGAATGTCACAATCGTTTGCAGTTTTGCACAATGGGAAAATCTCCCTTATGGTCAGACGTCTACAGAAGAGTCTGTATCTCACAATAGCACAAAAGTGAAAGCTTTTGCTGTACTGATTTAAAAAAAAAAGATTACATTACATGAGAACGACCCTCCTAAAAAAAGCGCAGTCTTCTCCCTACTAGAAAGCAATTCCAATCATCAATTGTGTCATGGTGTAAAATCTGAAGGGTTCTTGGGAGGGAAAACACCCGTTTCTTTTTGCCTAGCTATCTGATGGTCATTTGTTTGTGCTTGCGCTCTTGATAAAGAAGGTTGACATCAGTGCCTTACGGCATTACAGGCGCCCAACGTAATTCCTGAATCCCTGTGAAAGAAAAAGCGGAGTGGGAGACAGAAGAAGCTAGCGATACATTCTCTATTTTTAGGATTCTTAAGTTTAACCGATTTGGAGGAAGAAATATGATTTGACACAAATAAGTTGGAGTGAAATTTTTGAAGGGGCTCAGCCCCTGAATAAAAATATTGGGGGGACTGAAGCCCCTTCAAGCCCCATGAAGTCGGCGCCTATGAACGGGTTATTGCGTCTCGCAGTGGTCTCCGTTCCATAAGAAACACGGCAAGTGAAGCAGCATCCGGCTTGTCCAGTGCTTGGGAGAGTCAACTTCCTCTCTGCTCAACTGCTGTGGGACCGCGTACGCTAATGGGAGCTGGTGCCCGTAAAATCCGTCGTGGCTCCAATGTCCTCCAAGTTGTTAGGATACCTCTGGGGATGCTGATTTCAGGGAGTTGGTCCCTCCTCTGGAATGGGTTCAAAATTAGGGGACCCGAGCTGAGTCGGACTTCCTCCCATTGAGACTCATTAAAATGGAAGCCGCCGATCGCCTGCCTATATGGGGGATCTGGCATCTCCCGGTGGTTGCCAGAGGGCATTAGCAACAGCAACAACGGGTTATGGCAAGTTCAAAGAACAGTATTTGAGCTATGATATCCATTCACCCCCTGTAAAGTCGTAAAAAGGGGAGCTAATCTTATAAATAAAAATGAAATTCTGTTTGTTTGTTTGTGGATTTGAGTTGTATACAAATCCACAAAAATGGACCTATCAGCCTGAAATTTCGCACAGATATGTAAAATAATATAGAATAAATCATAGTCCACTTTAAAACTTTGAAAGTCCACCCGTTCCCGGAATTTAAGAGATTTTTTATGTTCTCCATGCAAAAACCTTTCCGTAATTGTAACCCCTGTAGTGAAAAAAGTGTGTAATAAGGATCGTGGTTGCCATGTGTGGCGATTTTGCCGAATAAGATGTTTTAAATTCTCAAAGTAAAAATAAAAGAATAATAATGATTTTTTTTTTGTTAGTTTATATTTGTAAGATTATTAATTTTTTATTATAATATCGTGTGCATGGGAAATCGGAGCAGGAATGAAATGTTTTATACGCAAAACAATAAGAATTGAAGATTTCCGAGGCTAATATGTAATTTTTTTTTAGTTTGGCGAAAAAATAAAATGGCTCAAATGCTGATTTTGAGAAAGTGAGTTCTACCGGTTTGCACAGTTTTCGGCTTGGCGCAATTTATTGAGAGCTTAAGGAAATAGATTTTTGAAAGCAAGTGCAAAGGTTTTATTAGAATACAGCGTTAAATTTTAATGATCCGTGAAGAAATAATGCAGTTATTAAGGGATTTCAAGCGATCTAACTTCAGAATTCTCGCCAATTGGGTACATTGATTTAAGTTGAGGGAATTCCGCCAAATTTCAGAAAATTGAAATCTTCTCATTTAGTACATCGGAGTAACGATGAATAAAACACATTATAGTTGATAATTAAAAAAAAAATAGGCTGTATTAAGGGATTCCAATTTTCAAATAAATGCGTGCTACTCTTTGGCGGTCGAACCATTTCCCATATATTATTGCTGCTAAGTCAATGCTTCGAATGATTTCCTGAAAAAACTCTTGCAAAATGGCGTATGTTGGCACTTTGGCGAGGCTTAGATTTGAAACTGGATTTTATTTGAGACTGGGATATATAATGATACTGGTTATAGGTAAAAATGAATGTTGGTATGTGTGTATGTGGTTGAAAAACTCCAGCACCGTTGCACCATGAAATTTGGTTTACCTAAGTCTTTTATCATTGAGAAGCTTTTTATGCTATCCGTTTTCCTCTAACTTGCCACTAGGTGGCGCAGCAGAACGTCGAATTCTATTCCGTTTAGCCGTTTACTATGCGAATATCGTCCAACCGATTTCGATGAAATTTGGTAAACGCGGATATTAGAACACGGAGAATATTTTTCAGTATCCATTTTGCTGTAACTTGCCGCTAAATGGCGCTGCAACACATCAACTTCTATACCGTTCGATCGATCGGTATAAAATTTCTTACACTTACACATTTCAGCACGAAGAATATATTCTAACTGTGTTCCTTTTGATGTTACTCACCACTAGATGGCACTGCAATGCATTATTATTTTAACTCGCCACTAGATGACGCTGCAGCAGGCCAAATTCTTGACCATTCAAACGGTCGCTATGAAAATCAGTATACATAGCTATTTGAACAATGAGAATATTTTGGCGTTATCCATTTTGCTATAACTCGCCACTTGACGGCACTGTAGCAAATCATTACTTTAATTAACCACTAGATCGCGCTGCAGTGTATCACTTCTTGACTGTGCAACTGGTCGCTATGAAAATAGGTATACATAGATATTTGAAAACGGGGAAGAGTTTGGCGCTATCCATTTTCCTATATAATTTGCCACTAGATGTCGCGTCGTCAGGGCTGTCCAGCTGATCGTCCTGAAATTTCGTATTCATCGATATCTGAATGCGAAGAATATTTCCGCCGTATCCGTTTTGCTAAAACTCTCCACTAGATTGCGCTACGCCGCATGGCCTTCTGCACCGTACAAACGATTGTCTTGAAATTCGGTATGCATGGATATTGAACACAATATAAAGCGATATCCCTTTTGCTATATCTCTTTATTACAATAAATAGTAATCCCCACAAATCGTAATATCAAAAAGTCCATTCATTCCCGTGCGAAGAACGGGTACTCCAGCTAGTAATACATATAATTCACTGTTAAACATAAAAAGTCTTTGCGCTCGTCTTGTGCGCTGCGCGTCTCGGATTCTGCACTGATGTATACTTGATTTCCCGTAAGTCCGTGAGCCCAGATAAGCACGCAGGGTTGCTATAGTAAACAAACTATGTTGTGTTTACACAGGCCCGGACTGGGAGGGTAGGGGCCCGACCGTCTCAAGAGAAGGGGGGCCCGTGTTATTGTGTAACCGATAAATATTAGGATGTGTTAACTTTTGGGGTATGGGGGGGGGGAGCAATGGTGCTATTATTAATTAATTATGATTGATAATTAATGCATTAATAAAATATATATCTATTAATTAATATGCGTCATTCATATTAATTAATCCCTTCTTGTTCATTCGCGGAACCCTCTCTCAAAAAAGTTTGAGAACTACATTTAAAATGAAGTGTTTTGAAGCCTTCTGGGGCGCAATTGCAGCTGCAAAAAATTTTGCAAGTGTCAAACTTCATTAAAGTGCTATCAGTATAGAAATTTTTTTCTGTTTGGGGGGCCCGCCGAGGGTGGGGGCACACCCGTCTGCAGACAGTCGGACACCTTGGCTAGTCTGGGCCTGTGTTTACAAACGCCAGAGATTCGCCGAATTGGCGGTTGCTTGAGCTTGTAATTATAAACAGCATATCGTTGGTAGTTTTACCTCGTGTCTGCCTTCGAATCGGATTGTTATTTATTTTTCTTTTCTTGAATAAAATCAACTTCCATGTTGGTATTTCCCGTCTCGGACATTTTATTTTAGCACACCCTAATCATCCCTTTCAGTACGAACGGTATGGCTGACGCTTACTCTTCCGCCTCCCCCATCCCCGCACAATGTACATCTATCATAAAGGTCTTATTACACGAAGGAATTTTCGTGCGATTTCGTTGCTGCAACCAGTTGCAGAAACCTCTTTCCTGTAAATTTCCCTCGGTTACCTAGGAACAGTCAACTCCACCTTTTTCTTTCAGAGGCAAAAAAATTGCAGGCTGCTGGAAATCCAGCCAATCGTAGTGCTTCCTATTTCTACATCACAATTCAATATGGCGGAAGAGTCAGCGTCAGCCATACCGTTCGTAGTGAAAGGCATGAGCGCTGCGAAAAAAAAAATGTCCGTGAAATGGAATATCGACATGGAAATTGATTTGAATGAAGAAAAGAAAAATAAATATCAATCTGATCCGAAGATACACGAGGTATAAGCAACCAACGATATGCTATTTATAATTACATGCTCTAGCAACCGCCAATTCGGTGAATCTCTGACGTTTGTGAACACAGCAGGGCTTTTTTACTATGGCAACCCTGCGTGCTCATCTGGGCTCCCTAACTTGCGGTAATGAATTGCAGCAACTGGTTTCTGCAACCATAATTGATCTAAATTTTTTTGTGTAATAAGGCTTATAGACATCAAGTGACTAGGAATCCCAAGTGGCTATCTCCTGTACCATTATGAAAGGTTCTTTTGTTCCGCCGTTTGGATTTTCAGGGGTATGATGAAAGAATACTATTACTATGGCAAATTTTTCTTATTTGGTTTTCGAACATTTCCTGTTTAAATAAAAGTAGACCCGTTTTGAATGTTTAGGAATGGTGGAAGAATTTCTTGGAAGTACTGTAGTCCTTTCTAAGCAGGCTTCAAAATTTTAACCCATTGATATTGCTTTAGCCGCTTGGTCGTTCTTTTCGGATGACGCGTTAGTGTGACTCATTTGTTCTCTATTTAGCTCCGTTTGTGTGTAGAATTTAATTTAAATGCAAATATTATGACCTCAAGAAAGCGATCATTGAGTCGTAATATAGGTGATTATTTTATGAAAATTCCGAAAAATGATAATTTGTCTAGTGAGAGTGAAAGCGCAAATCATCATTAAAAAATCATAAATGCAAAGCCCCAGAACGAGCTATTTCAAGAGGAACAGCACTCACAAAATATACATGTATCACTATCAAGTAGTTTGTAAAGAGGTGTCTAATTAGAAGGAATACAATGATATTATGGAAGAATGATATTATGATATTATGATTTAAATTAATTTTTTCAGACATTGTTTTTCCTATGAAGTGTAAGTCCTAGCAAGTTCGAGCATTTTATTTTATCGGAAATTCGCACACCTTTCGCGAAATTCGATTATGTAATATTTATATATAGGCAGAAAAATAAAATATACCGGCGACATGTAAAAAATCGTCCCAAATATCGCCAAGTTTGGATACAGGGCCTTCGAGAGAAATTTTATAAGGCGGGGCGAAAATCTTTCCGGCCCCTTTCGTAAAGCACAAAAGTTTCGAAAAAAGAGGTGGGAAGGAAGAATTTTTTTTTTTTTGTAAAACTGCTCTTTTTAATGATTTTCATATAAAATGCTAAAAGGAAAATTGAGTCTATTAAAAGGAAAAAGATTTTAATTACAGATCTATAAATGAAATTCGTAGCACATTCTGAAAAATTCACGGACGCACTTTAGCTGAACACAGACCCACTCGCACTGGCCCAGGGGCGGCGCCCCGTCTGCCCCCCCTCGCGTAGGGCCTATGGTTAACTGTACCCAAATTATTGAATACCCAGTAAATTAGACCCCCCCCCCTTTACCCAATCCTAGATCCGCCACTGGTTCCTCGAAAACAGATTCGCCATCTATATCATCAATTAATTTTAAATGCAAGTCTTTGCAATGTTTTAAGATTTCTTTTTCACCCCAATCAGACATGTTTATTTGCGATTAAGTTTAAACATATCATTATATTCCTCAAATATTTCGAATAAAATTGTTGAATTAACAAAATTGTTTATGACGAATATATAATAATAATAATAATAAGAAGAAGAATAATCCTTCGAATTATCTTGTTCAATCACCTATTGCAACAATTCCTTTGTTTAATGCGACAGAAACTGTCAGTTTAACCCTTTCTTTGCCACAGTTCATACAAGAGAAGGCGTAATTAGTGTTGAATACATAGTTTTGATTTGAAAAATATAAAAAGTGTTATCAAAATGAATTATTTAAATTATTTAAATGTCAATAAAATTAATTATTATTTTATTTTACAATTGTATCTACCTATGCTACTCCTTACTTCTTTATAAAAAGTGTAGTTGTAAAAAGGGCGAAAATAATTTACTACTCTACATACGATTGGAGAAAAGTAAATTAAAGTTAATAGTAATTACATTAATTTTGAGTACAGTCGCGAATCCAAAAAAAAAAAAAAAAAAAAAAAAAAAAATTGTGTGGAAGAGACTAATTTTAATGAAAAAGCTTATTTGACCTAAACAAGTTGTACATTAAAGCAAAATTTCACCTTAAAGCAATGTAATTAGTTTTAGTTTGGTCTAATTTTTTTTTAAATAAGCTTATTTTACTTATGCAAAATGCATAATAGAAAAATGTTACCCTTTAGATTTTTTTTTCTTTGGGGAGGATGGAGTGGGGTGGGGGGTGCAGCACTGTTTGAATACGTAATGTAAAATACCACCGAATCAAAAATTATTTAAATATGGCTCGACTAGGGATGGACGCGAGACCACGAGACGAGACGAGACTTCTCGCGGTCTCGCACTTTGACGAGACGAGACCACGGGATGCGAGACGAGACCACGGGCTGCGAGACGAGACCACGGGTCAGGTATTGAGCGAGACCGCGAGACCAGTCTCGTGGTCTCGCGTTAAAATAGACAAAGATGGTTATGATCGGTACTTCAAAATCTTTCTAAAAGCGGCAAGACCGCATTTTGCAAAAAACTTCACCACACAGCATCACCCCCATTAGCACAGATTAATAATTAGCTCACAGCATGAGGTGTACAGAAAATTACTTTTGTAGTATTTTCATAATTTGAAATGTTCGTGAAATGTGTTTACATGATTAGTCGAAACAAAATAGTACGGCTATGGGTGTGACCAGTGGCGTATAGCAAAGGTCTGAATGTCTGCGCCCTCCCCTGACCCGCAGAATATTTTTTGGGGGTTCCCCTCCAATCTTTTATGGAATGGTCAAGTTTTTAATTTTTATCTATTCCTCTCGCATCTAGAATACAAGATAATTCAATAATGATTCTCGTGAAGATTAAAAAATGAAAGTTTAAATTAATGTTACTGTTGTAGCAATTCATCGTTAAAGAAAGAGGATGCAGTTAGATTAAAACTTAACAATTTATTTTAGCATTTTCATACAACATACAAATAGCTAGCGCGCGGTTCAGTGACTGACTGACTACTGACTGGCTTGGAGCTGTTGCCAATATCTAGGTGTTAAAAATTCCAGTGCTGCCAAAACATAAACTATGAATATTTCCTGGATGAAGTTAATTTTCCTATGAGCCTGCTACAGTCAGGCAGCGCCATCTCTCGTTAGTATTGAGAAATATTTGAGTAGTAAACAAATCTAATTGTATAATCACAACAGTAGTATCCCCCCAGTGAAAGAGCAATGCGAAAGAACGACAATATGCAATAACTGGCTGCACCAAGCATTTAGAGCTGAAGAGAGAATTCAAAATATTAATAATTCCAAGTATGAGATTTATAAATGTTAAAAGTCCTTAACAAAATTGTGCAAACAACATTTGAGCAGTAATACATATGAATTCAGTTTCTACGAATTGTAATTTCTACTGACATTAATCTATCGTACTTATGGATCATTTGCCTTAATGAAAGTTAGCATTTTTAATCATTAAACTGAAAAGATTGTTTGTCAGTCACTGAAGTTGCTTTACAAATACATAAATAGAGGAAGGTTTAAAATTAAGGTATATTATAACTGAAAACAAATAAAGCATGAATAATAATAATTGAAATCGGAAAATCTAGAATGTGAAAATTGAAAATATGACAAAATAGTGCAGAAGTGTTAGTTCATTTCAGTTATTAGTCTTTTACTAAATTTTACAACTCGCCCAGATCTAGTTGTTTTAGGAACATTCATGGAACTCTCGCTAGTAGTGGGTTTTAAACTTTCAATTGGATGATCAACAGTGTTCGGTTCAGTCACATCATTGCAAACAAATGCTGGCTTGACTCTGTCTAGGGACACACGGTCAATTCTGCCATTGATGTCAATTTTAATGATCTTGTCACTGCGACTGATTACTCTGTGGGGACCAGTATAAGGTTGAGTAAGAGGTGGAGTGACTTTGTCAACCCGAAGGAAGACATGCGTACAATGGGCTAGGTCTGGATGCACAAAACTTTTTGTGTTTGCACTGTGGGTTGGAGCTGGTTTCAAACACTGCATTTGTTTTTGTAGTCTCTGCACATACTCGTAGGAAGGAGTTATGTCTTTAGTGTTCTCTGAGCACAAATCTGCTGGTAATCTGAGTGACGTGCCGTATACAAGGTCAGCACTCGATGCTTGTATGTCAGATTTGACTGCTGCTCGGATACCAAGGAGAACTACTGGGAGTGATTCAGTCCATCTGGGGTTTTCGTGGGCTTTTAAAGAGTTCTTCAGAATTCTGTGCAGGCGTTCTACGATACCGTTCGATTGTGGGTGGTAGGCCGTTGTGCGAACTCTATTCGTTCCCAACATCTTCGTGAGTTCCCTGAACAGGGATGATTCAAATTGGCGTCCCTGATCAGTTGTGATGGTTGAAGGGCATCCAAAACGGGATATCCATCCCTCGAAAAAGGCTCTAGCTATTGTTGCTGCTGTCATGTCCGCAATGGGCATGGCTTCTGGCCATTTGGTGAATCTGTCGATGACAGTGAGACAATACATCTTACCTTCCGAGGGGGCAAGGGTCCTACCACATCAATATGCACATGGGAAAACCGTGCATCTGGCAATGCGAAGGTACCTAAAGGAGTTTTGGTATGCCTGTGAACTTTCGAACGCTGACAGGCATCGCAGGACTGCACCCATGATTTAATTTCACGGTTCATGTTGGGCCACACATACCTGCTTGCAATTAATTCAATTGTAGCTCTGATGCCTGGATGTGCGAGGTTATGAAAGTGATTGAAGACTGTTCTGCGAAAGTTTTGGGGAACAAATTTTCGAGGGTTACCGGTGGATACATCACATGTCAGTTCTTGTGTGGTCACTGGACTAGGCACCTGCTTTAAGTCTAGGGAATGACTCCTGTTTTGCTGGTCTTGTAGATCAGGATCTGTTCTCTGAGCCTCGCTGAAGGCTTCGAAGTCAAGAAATGAAGAATTTGAAATGTTGTGGACTTCAATTCTTGATAATGCATCCGCCACTGTGTTGTTTGCACCACTGGTGTGTCTGATATCTGTGCTGAATTGGGAAATGAAGTCCAGTTGTCTCCACTGCCGCGGACTGCACTTATCTGGTTTTTGCTTGAAGGCATAGATGAGAGGCTTTTGGTCAGTAAAGATTACGAAATCTCGACCTTCCAGCATGTGCCGGAATCGTTTCACTGCTGTGTAGATGGCCAATAACTCTCGATCATACGTGGAGTATTTCCGTTGGCTATTTGTAAGCTTGATAGAAAAGAAGGCAATAGGTTCCCAATTGGTCATGCTAAGTTGCATCAGAGAACCACCGACAGCGACATCACTGGCATCTACCCAAACGCTAAGTTTGGCTCCTGGAATTGGATGACGAAGTAGTGTAGCATTAGCCAAAGCATTTTTGGCATCCGCAAATGCCTGTTCAGCAACCTCAGTCCATTGAAGTATTTCCTGTGGATTTTTCAGTGTGGATCGCCTTGATTTCTTATTATTTTTAATTCCCTCAAGAAATTTATTTAAGGGTGCTAATAAGTGGGCTGCTTTTGGCACAAACCGGCGATAAAAATTGAAAAGTCCTAAGAAACGCCTTAGTTGAGTGATTGTAGTGGGTTTGGGGAAGTTAATGATGCACTCTACTCTGTCTTTCAAGGGTTCAATGCCATGTTGCGAAACATTAAATCCTAAGAAATTTATGGTCGAAACTCCGAATGTACATTTTGAAGGTTTTACGCTGAGACCATACTTTTGTAATCGTTCAAATAAGTTTTTAAGATGTGTGATATGCTCTTCCGGTGATTTTGAGGCAATTAATATGTCATCGACAAATGCAAATACGCCTTCTAAGCCTCTAGTAACCTCATCTATGAATCGCTGAAATGTTGCGGACGCGTTGCAGAGTCCGAACTGCATACGGGTACTCTCGAACAGACCAAAGGGTGTGCAAATGGCGCTCTTGTGAATGTCATCGGGATTTATTGGTATTTGATGATAGGCTTTTATTAGATCAACGTGACTAAAGATTTTTGTTCCATGTAATGCAGCGTTAAAATCCGCTATGCAGGGAATAGGATATTTATCCTTTACTGTCTGTGCATTTAAAGCACGATAGTCGCCTACTGGTCTCCATTCCATGGTTCCTTTCTTAGGTACCAAATGAAGTGGAGATGCATAATTGCTGCGCGAAGGTCTCAGGTGACCTAATCTCATCATATCCTCGAATTCAGACTTTGCAACTTTTAATCTATCTGGGGCTAAGCGTCGTGGCTTTGCCATAACGGGAGGGCCTTTGGTTATGATGTGATGAACTACAGAATGCTTAACTTCCTGATCTGCACGGGGTGGTCTGGTAATTTCAGGAAAATCTGATAACAATTTATGGTAAATGCTATCTCCTGATACAACCTTAATAGAATGGATTTCACTCTCATCTACTTTACAATGGGAGCTTAAATTTGTTTCCCCATCAATTAACTTTTTTGTTGCAAGGTTGGGCATTAGCTTAAAATTGTACAGAAAATCAGCCCCTATGATTGGTACTGAAACATTTCCCACTAAAAATGTCCATGTAAAAATTCGCCTCAAACCGAGATCTAACGAAAGGTTTTGGGTAGTAAATACTTTAATAGGAGAAGAATTAGCTGCTGATAGGGCCATTTGTACCAAATTTCGTCTTTGGAGCGATGATGCCGGGATAATACAAACGTCCGATCCTGTGTCAATTAAAAACGTTAAGTTCGTACGGCGATCGCGGACAAACAGGCGACGGGAATTCTGTGACAAGGCGGTCGTCGCCACTACGCCTCGCTTGCATCGTTTTTTGAATAATTACATGGGGGGGTACATTTGTTTGCTTTATCGCCGAATTTGAAATGGTACCAGCAACTTTCATACGTTTTTGATCGGGAATTACTGCGATTGCGATTCCTGCGATAATTACTACGACCGGGACTTCGGCTTCGGTTCCGCGCGAGATTATCTATGCGTACATGCAGTTTCTTTATTTCCGCAATTAAGCGTTCTTGAATGGAATCTGAGGAATTTACTGAGCACGTGGCACTTACCGCTACAGGCGCCGGTGAAACCTCCAACACTCGATCCGCGACTTCCGCAGCTTTCTCCAGAGATAATGGGCTGATCGCCGCCAATATAGATTGCACAGCCGTCGGCAGGTGTTGCAGGAAAAGCTCTAACATCAGTTCATCCGGGACCTTGTACGATTCGGCTCGCCTCCTCATGACGCGGAGAAGTTCGGACGGGCGTCGATTTCCGAGCTGCTCGCCACCGAGAAGTTTTTTTATCTCTTGGTGACTGGATTCGCCGCAGCGCTTGATTAACTCGGTCTTCACGTGGGTGTAGGGGTCCGTCGCATCAGGATTCAGGATGACGTCTCTGACGATCGAGGCAGCTTCGGCAGGCAGATGGGAAATAATATAATTAAATTTGGTGCGACTTTCTGTCACTGGCTTTGGAGTGCCCAGCTCAAAAGTTGACTCGCACATTAAAAACCACAGTGATGGGTCAGCAAAGTTATACACCGGGATCTTGACAGCTCCGATCTCCGTCATGTTTGCAGTCACGTGTTGAAGATATACGCGAAAATAAAAAATATTTCTAAAATAAGCTTCAGAAGGATTTGATTTAATGCTGCTGAGTCCGGGTTACCATTTGTTGTAGCAATTCATCGTTAAAGAAAGAGGATGCAGTTAGATTAAAACTTAACAATTTATTTTAGCATTTTCATACAACATACAAATAGCTAGCGCGCGGTTCAGTGACTGACTGACTACTGACTGGCTTGGAGCTGTTGCCAATATCTAGGTGTTAAAAATTCCAGTGCTGCCAAAACATAAACTATGAATATTTCCTGGATGAAGTTAATTTTCCTATGAGCCTGCTACAGTCAGGCAGCGCCATCTCTCGTTAGTATTGAGAAATATTTGAGTAGTAAACAAATCTAATTGTATAATCACAACATTACTTTTAAGCTAAAATGTACTTAAAATATACAAATGTAAAAATGTGTATTTTTACACAAATCAAGCGTTTTTTTTATTGTTGAACGTGCTTTTATTTGGAATACTACTACTTTTCATGAACACTGATAGTTCTATTGATGGTTGCATTGTGAATGATTAATCAAAAGAAGGAATATTAGAGAAACGGAAGTTCTGTGGGATTATTTTATTAGAGCAATTATTTGAGATAACCTATTCCATGGGAAAAGGAAGAAAATTATCACTCTGTATACTTTAAGAAGTTTTCAACCCATACACCCAGATAATATCTATAACAGGTTTATTCTTTCTACGGTGTTAAAATATAAAGTTTTTCAACTGTCATGTTTTACTAGTTCCATAAAAACTGATATCTGAAAGCATTTCATCCACTAAAAAACCCCATTGTGTAGGAGGGTCTCTCTTCAACGACCACCCCCTCCAGCATTGCGGAGTTGGAAATGAAGTACGCAACTTCATTTTTTGTTGACGAGGTTATACAAGTGCAAAAAATTTCGATTCTACAAAATTACTGTCTTCTCCTCTCGGAGGTCATTTCCTTTTCTCGGAAGCACAGCCTTTTAAAAAGCCCATTAAAATCCGATACAACCGCTTTATTGTTCCTTTTATTTACCACCACAACGAAAATACAATTTTGTTTGAATCTAACAATGAACATAATTATAAATCTGTTTTTAAGCATATATAATGGCTAGACGATTAGACATACGCTAAACGATTCCTCTGACAAGTGCCACCATCGTAAGGGTATATTTTATCATAAATCTCTCATTTGTGATTAAAATGAGAGTGTCTTGGGTCAAGGGGCCAGATCGGACGTCGCACAGTGGAGTATTCGTATCAAAATCCTGGCCAAAAGTCGAAAATTTTAAATTTGTTTAAAAACAGTAATATATATGTTTTTGGATAGCCTAGTAACTGATGCATCATGTAATACATGTTTTTCGACCGTAATTCATATCCAAAAGATGCAACACTCGGTTTAAAAGCAAGTTTCTTCATTTACGGCAAGAAATTTCAGCGTTTTCTATTACTTCGTCTTGCATTTTTTACGGGCTCTTTAAATTAATTTACTGGTTTGATACTTAGTATAATTGTAGTAAAATATATGTATTTTAATTATATGTATCTATTAGCTTGAAAAAATAATATGACTTTATTTTAAAAAAATTGTAAACTTTTTTTTTCTAATTTTTTTTCAAAAATTCACATTTCAAAAAGCTTTTTGAAGGGATGTCGCGGCTTGTCGCGCCCAATTTCAACTATAATCGTAATTATTACAGGTATTGAGTGGTCTCAATTTCA
>JAWZYV010015533.1:0-54114 GCA_038373885.1 Cheiracanthium punctorium
GCAATGTAATAAAATTAATATCAACAGAAACAATCACGATGGTAATTAAAATTTTAAATTTAGTGTAAAATTTCACCGAGAAAAAAGAAGTAGTGGAGCTGAGCTCCCATGCAAATTAAGTACTTCCTTTAAATACATGCAAATATTTAGCACCCTCGAAAACTTTTCTGTGGGTGCTTGAGATCTGACATACTACATAAAAAAACAACCGTTCCTCACTAAAATTTTATTTTCAAATTATGCAGTTGCAAAGCATCGTCATCAGTGGCGTGACTATACCGTTAGGGCCCGTAATGAATTCATTGGATAGGGTCCTTCCTCATTGTACAGAATCCCAACCAACATGTTGCAGTTCACTTTTTCTAGCTTTCTATTTGGGAAAGGCCGCGGGACCGTGGCTTTTGCCCGTTCTACAGCCCTATAGTTACGCCAGTGATTGTCTCATCGAAGTTCTTCATGCGCATCTGAATTATAAAGGACATGGGTGCTCATATAGGGAAGTAGGTGGGGGGTCGGGTCCCTCCCTCTAGCCGTCGGTATAGTGAACATTTTTATATTAGCTAACCTTTTTTTCACTATTTCAGTACTAAAATGTTTGAAAGCGCGATTGCCGATGACCTTACAAATGCAAGAAATAACCCCTCCCCCCTCCCTCCACGTCTTAAAGTACTCATATGGACGTCCATGCCGAAGCACTCACATACGTTTGGCCTCATTAAAGATTTTCTTTTAAACTTTTAAAATGTCACACAGCTAATAAGCAAATAAAGCATTTTAGTACTGGAATAATGCAAAAAGTTCAGTATGCCTTACAAATATTCATATTAATTAATGGCATAATTGGGGCGAGGGGGGTTGGAACCATCCTTGAGTGTACATCACTGTGTTGGGGTTATCAGACGATTGCTGGTGCTCAGCATCCAACGTAATTTTTTTATAAGCCCGAAGCACCCACATAAACGTCTTTTCCTAGCCCTTTCTGCGAACTTCAAAGTATGACTTGGCACTAAAATTTCTGTGGGTGCGGAGCACCCACAGAATTTTTTCAATGGGTGCTTGAGCCCCGGAGCACCTACGTAGTCGGCGCCACTGCATCCTTTTGTAACTAACGTAAAGCTAAACGTGTTTTCGAGTAGATACTAAAACTATAAATAATTTTCATGTATTTTATTGATTCATATGATACGAATTTCAAAAAGGCATGAAAGTTTCAGCTTAGCCGAATAATTTGATAAAAATGACGCCATTTGCACTGATACACAGAACGAAAAAAGATCCTGTGAGGTAACAGGAAAATTACGAGTTTTTTTATAACGGCCGGGGCCATCGTGATTCTACCTGGCCTGCTTGTGCACTCCAATAAGTCACCCAAAGAGGCCTACGGATGCTCACTCATTGGTTCTAGCGCTTAGATACGTCATCTAACGGCCGAATATAACCAATGAGGAAACGTCCGTAGGCGTCTTTTGGCGTGCACAAGCAGGCCCGGTAGAATCCAGGGCTATAGAATTACAAGGGCTGGGTCATCCGTTTGAGGGATAGCTTGCCGCTTTGAAGCAACTGACCACCCCACGAAGGATGCTCGTGACGTCACCTGGTTCCCTCCGGATGGGAGATAAGAGAAAAAGAACTTTCTACTGCATTTACAAAACGCGTCTTTTCTTTTTTGCGTATTATTGATTCACCAATAATTAATTTCTTAATTTTACCAGCATTAAATGCACTTTTAGAAATGCCATCTTGTGCTGTTGCGACTTGTAATATGTATCGTAATACAGAAAAGATAGTTTTATTTCATCCGTTTCCACAAAACTTGGAATTGCAAAATGAATGGGTCCGCAGATGTAAAAGAAAAGGCAAGGTTAACCCCAAAAATGCTGGAATGCGCAGCGAACACTTCGAAGAAAGCCATTATATTGATGACTTACAAAACAAACTTTTAGGTTTGCCTGCTATAAGAAAAATATTAAAAGATACTGCTATTCATACTGTTAATTTTCCTTCTTTTAAATTGGAAGAAAAAACAACTTCTAAATCAGAAAGGCAAAAAAAGAGGAACGTTTTGGAAGATGCTTTCAGTAGACTAAGTAATTTAAGTCCTAAGAAAATACGATCAGAAGATACAATAAATGAAGGTGATGTAAACTTGAATGAAGTTCAACGACAGACAGTTGTAAAAACTGTGATGCACTGGAAGAATAACTCAGCAGTTTAAAAATTGAGTTAGAGAGTGCAAGAAGGAAAATCTTTGTTCATTTAAAATCATGGCACAGAAATTAAAAAGAACCCTTCTGTATAAAAAAAAATAAAACATCTGAAATTGGAAAATTAAAAAGGAAAGTATGCATCCTGGATAAAGAGAGCAGAAAATTAAGGAATCTAAACGATATCTTTTTATTTTATTAAAATATTACAGAAAGTACTTATATAAATTGTTTGGCACCCTTAAAAATTAGTTAATAAAGTAAAACAATAAAATTAACTATTTCACATTAAATCTTTTTAAAAATATCAGCTTTAAGCATTATTGAAATCGATTTTACAGGGGGAAAAAAAGTTTAGTTTTAGTGTTTTTATCGGCAATCTTCAATTGGTCTTCCGTTTCAAAATAATTATCATCTTCAACGCTTTTAATAAGACGGTGAAAAGTTTCTAGTCCTATTACAGCAACCGAAAAACTAAGAATTTCTGCAACCTCTTATTCAGTTTAGCCCATTTCTTAATTTTCCGTAACCTCATGAATTTCATGCACTGTTAGCATTTCACTGGCCAATGCCATAGTTTTTCAGTCCTAAAAATTGATTTTTCAAACAATAATAAGAAAGGGAAAAAAATTAAAAACAAAACAAAACAAAAAACGAAAGTCACATGTAAACACGCTCTGAATGTAAACTTAGAAGTGAAAAAAAAAACTTTTTAAGCAGGAAAGTGTTTGGAACGAAACTTTTTAAACGGGTTGTTTTAACATTGTAAGAACAGAAAAAAATTGGGAACCGCAAATAAGAACTTTTTAAGCGGGAATTTTTTAAATGGGTTTTACTGTATATTTTTTTACATTTAATATCAGATAAATCTTATTTTCAATTTCCCTCCATGTTTATTTTTTGTATGGTTGTGCTTCTGTTCTTAAGAACGGGTACATTTTGAAGTTTACTGTAAATTGTTTTATTATCTATGTGTACATTCTCTTAAGAAACGTATTTAAGTTCAAGCCAAACTGCCTATCTTTTTCTGGTAGGTATTAAGACACACACACACACACACACATATATATATATATAAAGAAAGTTGGTGTATCATGTTTTATTTCCAATGATTATTTTCTTTCTTTTTTTTTTTTTTTAGAAAACAATCCTATATTCATTACTTTATCTCAAAACAGAAAATCTAACTGCTACTACTTCAATGTATTTTTGAGAGCCTATGTATATTATATGTTACTAATAGACAGGGATTCACAGAAGCAACTGTTTTAATTTTTCCTAAAAATATATCACCCTAAATCTTCAATGCCATAGATAACATTTCAAGTGAGAAAAATCTAATAAAAGTCATTGAGAAAACATTATCTCCACGACTTCTCCTTCGCACGCGGGAACCATACTACGTCATCAGTTATTCCCACCTGTCTTCACTTCTCGCAGACGATTGACCCAGCCCTTGTGATTCTATAGCCCTGGGTAGAATCGCGATGTCCACGTAACGACACTAAGTTGTATTCTTCTTTAACCATCTTATTCTGCCAAGTTGACGAGAAATATGAAAACGTAGTAACCCGACGACTTTTTTTAATGTGACAACCGTTTATAATGATGTGATCTTTGAAACTGCATTAAAATTAATTTTGCACGTGATCAGCCATTAGTTGATTCACTGCAGATGAAGGTTTCACAACTCATTTATTTTATCATTGCCAAAGTCACATATGGTCAACTGCCGGCCCTCCACGGCTTTGAATCCAACCCGCGGAATCCTGTATAAAACTAAACTAAAATAAACTATTCAAAATCCCGCATAAATCCCCTTAGCTTAAATAATGGTTAGGACCCCTTAGAAAGACCCCCAATGAGGACACCCCACCCATCGGCCTAGATCCCACGTATATATAATTGGCCTTAATCCCACAACAACAACAAGCCATATAAATCCCAATTATACGGCCCGCGATTTCGCCAGCTTCCCAAAGTTTGGCTCGCAACTTTTCTAAGGTTGCCCATGCCTGGCCTAGGGAATAAATCGGGCGGCTGAAATCTGGTAAGTAAGATGTTTTCTAATAACTTTTCAATTCTAATTTAGCCGTGGATTAGATTGTGCTGTTTTGTGTTGTGTGCTTTTATTGAATTAGAGGATAAAGCCCGTTGTGGAAACAATTACAACGGCCGCTAGAATGTCTACGCTCAGAATATTTAGACTTTACCCACTTAAAATAAATAAGTTCAATTTTTATTATATGCCGAAATCGCAATTGCATACTTTGGAGAAACTTTTCGCATTCGAAACATTTCGTTTGGTAAGAACATCCTCCCCTATATCAAAGCTTAATGCATAAAAAACCATTTTATTTTTGAAAAAAAAAGTTAAACTGTGTAATTTAGAAGAACTTTTTCAAGCGAATCGTAATCGTAATTTACCATTCAAAGCCTGATAACTAACCGTGCCTTCAGTATGACGCCAATGTCACTTGCAATACCTAATTTTGGTACACAAATGATAAGCTTTTTGTACTCCCGGAAATAAAATGGAGCTGAAAATAGCAAAAAATCGCTTAAAAATCAGGGAACGGATGGACTTTCAGATTTTAGAAGTATCGCAGATTTTTTTTACAAATTTATGAAATTTTTCAGGCCCATCGCACCACGAAAGGTGTGCATTATACGTTATTAGACGATAATTTTTTAATCTGTTTGGATTGATGATTGTAAAAGTTTTATTTTTGAGGGTTGAACCGGAATTTTAACAGAGCCAGGGTTCAGCTTAATTATATAGAAGGATACGATGTATTTCAAATTTATTCGATGTTAGAAGTTTCTTTGTTTTCCCTTTTTTTTAAGTCTATCCGTTTGTTCTATTATTGTCAAAGTTATTATAAATTTATTGTAAAAGAGTATTTTTTATCTATTCCGTGGTAGATTTCATGCGATTCTCAGAAGTGTGCTTTATTCTAATAATTTAAATTGCGTTAGTTTTTGTCCCCAGAAGCATGAATTTATAAAAGAAAATTTTGTTTAAAGCAAACTTATGTATGTAAGAAGATCGAATTTACGTTTATAGAATTTATTCATGCCAGAACTATTAGAAAATATAAGCATTTTATGTTTAAATTGAAACACTGTGGAGAAATTTACAATTTCAATCTTATAGAATATTAGCATAGATGTTAACATTATAACACTATATCCTATCATTTTTCACACCTTTAGAAATACATTTTAAATGAAAGCATTTTACTATTAATGAAATATATTTCACTATAAGTTCTGAATAACGTCCTAGAAAAGAACGTGCTTTCAACTTTAGCAGGCGTTTCCAGAAACAGTCCGAAGGAGACTGAACAAGACACTAAATAAACTCACTCAGCTAACGATTCCGTTCCGAGTACCTCAAGGCTTTGCACCTAATGAAGAAGAAAATTCTGACTGGTTAGACCAAATCAGACAAGAAAGACGTTCTCTTTCAATAAGTTAGCTATTCTCAGGAGTGATACCCAGGATTCCAACTCTCAGGATATTAACGATCCCAAAGCAAAGCAAAAAGAAAAGAAAAAAAGAAAAGAAAAGAAAATAAGAAAAGAAAAGAAAAAGAAAGAAAGGAAGAAAGGATGAAGCTGCTGAGGAGCGTCAAGACATGAATGCATGAACGTGTAGCTCAAAAACGAGCTGTGGAAACACATGATTACATGATTACTGACAGCAGCGCTTGGCTCAAATACGTGAACGTGCAGCTCAAACACGAGCAGATGAAACAGATGATCAGCATTTGAAGGAGAACGAAGAAGAATAGATAGACATCGACAAGCGCTTCAGGTAAACAGCCTTAATATTCTTCAAAGCCGCCACAAATGCGAATACTGTGTTCCTATCATAGTTTATAACCTTTCAACAGGGCTTGCATTCACCGTGGAGCTTTGCATTTTCCCGAAGAAAGAGTAAAAAAATCAGATTAGCAAAAATTAATTTGGGGACTGTTGTTTGCAGGGTTAGATTGACGTAGGACATCCTGAATTTCCTAATGAATTGGTGCGGTTGTTCCTTCGATGCCATCCACATTCCAAAGAATTTCATAAAAGAATTCGAACTTTGAACACATGCTTTGCAATGTGTCGCAGTATATGGCGACTGAAATGGTATTCGCAGTATATGGCGACTGAATTCGTTGCGAACAGTCTATAATAGACTTATGAGATTAGAACAAACGCATTCATTTGACAGCTCATCCAACTCAAATCCTGATGCTGAATTTGAACGTCTTCAATATGATCAGATATATTTCTGAAATAATCAAGACGCTGGTAGTGAATGCATGAACAATTCGCAATATATCAGCAAAGATCTTCACTGACACACTCGCTGACGTATTCTCTGCTGCAAAAGGAAAGTAGGCACCTTACGTTAAACTACTTTTTGTTCAACCCTGATGACACCGTCCATCGAATATTTAGCATCCCTCTTCAAAACAAAGTATGTGACATTGAATGCCGACCAAAGCTTTCCTTAGAATGAATGAGTGATCCGACAACAATGCAAATCTTTGGTAATCATGAAGATTATTGATAAGTGTCCAGCCATTTACGTACCTATTACTTTACACTTAAGGAGCCTTTAGATTCTGAGCATGGCTCGGTAACCTGGTACTGGTAGATTATTGGAGGAAGGTACGGTGATCGGGCTCATATCGAAGCTTGGGGACTAATTACAGTGAAGCACCGTTTATGCGTTTCTCAAGGGTGTAGAGGGAAAAACGTATAAACAAAATTCTCAAAAGTACGTACATTTTCGTTATAACCAAGAATAAAAAAAATCAGATTTAAATTAAAATGCTACGTCTTACCATACTACATGAAAAAAAAAAATTAAAACGCCAATAGGTATGTAATACTAACATTTTAATTCTGAATTTAAGGTACAGCTAGTAATTGTATTCATATTCATTCCGCATGTACAAAATATTTTGTAATTTTCGGTTGTGGCTGTTCGGGAATGCGCAGAATAAGTTCATTCTATATAGTTTCTACATCGTGCATCACACATTAGGGTGGTCACAAGTTATATGGGGGAATTTCTTTAATGTTATTTTTTGGGGCACCCCCCTCCCTAAAAGTTGCCGATTGACTAGAAAATGAGATTGGAAAAGTTTTTGCAAATTTGCATAATATTAACACGTACCGCATCGAGGTTAAATTCTTGAAAAATTACGATTTTTGCCGAAAACATCTAGTTTTTTCGTCATTTAGTATAAACTATTTGCTGTACAAACCTGGTTCTTGTTTTATTTCATAAAAAAATGTTGTTGCTTTGAACTTTTACTCACAACAAAACCAATATTTAATGACATTCAGTATTTTTTAGACCAGCTTGTGAATCGCACCACCAAATCTGCATTTTTGTAAAATTAGTAAAAAAAAAGACAAATTAAGAATTTTAAATAATTTTGACCGTTTTTTGTATTATTTGCATATAAAACAAAAATAAATCAAGGATTTTCATAAATTAAACTACAATTAGTGAAATATTTTTATTTATTTGGTATGCATTGTGCTTCAGAAGAAAGATGTTGATTTGTATTTCAGTTGAAGCACATCTAAGACAAACCTCTCAAATTCTCTTTATTACAAGTCTATTTTTGTTATCTGCTATCCTTTTTTACTTTTAGAATGAAAATGGGTGCCCATACGTATGGGCAGGGAGGGGCTATGCCTTCCCAAGCTCCCATATTGTCGTTATGGCTTACATACTGGTATAACGTAGAAGTGGTTCAACACTAACACATACCTTTTTGGAGCAGGACCCTTGACGTGCAATAAGACTCCGAAGACAAGAATTTCGAACGTGCATTTTTTGCTGCAGCAATTACTAGATCGAAATCTTCTATTTTAACCTTGTCGCCACCATATTTTAGAAATCATCCTAAAATATGTTTTGATTGCAAAGTGGGCAAAACTACTGCTCCTTATATACATATTAAAAAAAATCAGCTTGGATGGTCCAAGTTAGACAAGAGAAAGTTAAAAACTGCTATTAAAGATGAAACTATTGCATAAAGAATACAAAATTTCAAATTTTCTTGCAGAACATATATGAAATCAACAGTTCAGGGAAGAATTAATCCAACATTGTTTAATTTTTATAGGAGTCTCCCCCAAATAGACATTTATTTCGGAGTACTTGGTGCTGTCCATCATGCCAGGTGGATGTCTAAGGCAATATATTGTCTCAAAATGCTTCTTTTCAGACATCAGGTCTCATTAACAGATTTAGAAAAAGGAGGTATTACAGACATTTGTTTATTTATAATAAATATTTATGTAAAGGCATGGTTCAACGCTCCCACTGAGACTTTAGCTCCAATCAAGACTTAAAATTATTAAAATCATTTGTTCAATACAGAAAATTTGATAAAGAGGCTGCAAACAAAGCAATCTATAAAATGATAAGCCATCTGTGGTATCTTAACTTGGAGCAAGTTGCATTTTCATTTTTTTAATGATACTTTGTCAAAAAAAAAAAAGTCAAAATAAGCATGGCTGTAAAATTAATTGCATTTGAAAAAGAAAATGATGATGATGATGATGATAAAGATGTAAGAGCAACAATGTATCAACGAAGTGGATAATTTATTGGACGAAGAAGTTGATTTTTTTATTTCATCTCAAACAGTAATTTTTTAAAAGAGATTTAATTTTAATATGCAATTTTTTAATACTGATCCCGATGTATGGTGTGAAAATCAGTATTATTTGAAAGAAAAAAAACTGTGAAAGCTTTTAAGGTTTTTAATGGCTGAAAGGGGAGTAAAATTTATCCAAGGATTCTAGTCCTGTTTAACTGAAGATGAAGAACAAAAGCAGTTTTTACTATAGGTAGTATCCGAATGTAGAAAAACTTTTCCAGACTCTTCAAAAAAGCCACAATATCTAAGCCTTGCCACTTAAACAAAAAATTGTAAACAATAATGATTTATTTTCATTATAATGTGCTTTTTGATTGCATAACTTTAATAATAAAATATATCTGAACGTTAGTCGTTCTCAATTTTATGCCTTCTTTGACCTTATTTCTGTTAATTATATTACTTAAATTTCAGAATTATTTCATTAAAACCTTCATTTTTGTATGGAAAAAAGAAAGAAAAAAAAAAGAAAAACGAAAGGAGGAAAGATGAAATAGAATTTTTTGAATTTTCATAAAAAAGGCCAATTTTTAGGATTCAGATCATATCTAGTCTTGAAAAAAGCATATATCCATGCTTTTTTCAGGACTAGATATGATCTGAATGTTACCCTCTGAGCGTTTTGGAAATGGGCAAGTAATCTAAAGTTGTTTTAATTAATTAGTTAAAATTTTGATGCAATTTTTAAATTATTAAAAAAATTAATAGGAATATTTACAATTATTTAAAAAAAGGCTCCTAAATTACATACAAGCTTTAATTTCAAAACATATTTTATGATATCTCAGTGTTATAAATGATTAATATTACAGATGGATTGCAGTGAAAGCTGGAATAAAGTGGACGGGATTTGACATCCCAACCGCTTGGAGGGTTAAATCTGCAAGTTTTTACATAAAAGTGATGTAAGGCTCATCAAGGCAGGAAGTTTTTTTATGAAGCGAGACCAACATCATGTTTCTAAACTCAGTTTTATCCATTTTATGATGGAAAAACTGCTTTTTTTGCGAAAATCCGCGGTTTTTCTAAACTTTAACCTCAATGCGGCACGGGTAAATATTACGCAAATGAGCTGAAACTTTACCAATCTCATTTTGTAGCCTTTTGGGGGGTGCCCCCCAAAAAATTCGAAAATTGATTTCTTGTGACCACCTTAATCCCATTTTATCTCCTCTTCAGTTCTAAAACAAAAACAAAAACAAAAACAAAAAAAACGTATAAATGAAGTTTTCGACTTCAGGAAAATATATAAATGAAATTATTTAATTCATTTATACATTTAAAATCGTTAAAATCCAACGGATTTCGCCTGGACCATTCAGAAAAATGTATAAATGATAAAAACGTATAAAGGAGAAACGTATAAATGGTGCTTCACTGTATCAAGTTTAGACACGCGACAGGTTTATGAACCTGTGGGAAAGCCTGGATGATGCGAGGGTGCCTGAAACCCCAGGTCTGAATGCGATGAGAGGAAACTTGCGCTAATGCGCCCAAAAGCGTAGTTTAGGGTAGATTGCGGTTTTGGTCCGAATCGGATGTATACCTTCAGCTGCTACTGAAATGGTTGACAACTAGCTTACCTATGAAAGGATCCGAGAGAAAAAATCTACCTAGGACAGCTTTTAACGAGGTTTTTATCTTTGAACATTGAACAATTGAACTATGTATCAGAAGATTTTGATCTGGACATAGTTTTGAATAAAACACTACTGGAAAAAGATCTAGTGATTTGGTAATGTATTCGAAAGATTCGTGGATTTAAGCTCATGTTAGACAGGCAAATCGGGCGGAGACACGTTGTATTTGGGTGCGTAGCAAGGACCCAACATACTGTTGCTAAAAGAAGATGGATTTTCTTTAACAGATCGTCTGTTGGCGGGTTAGAATCTTCAACATGCGATCTGTTAGGATTCCCGAACAAATCTCCTTGTGTTACCTGTGTATCAACCGGGAGACGTTAGATGCAACTCCGTAGAAGGAGGAGAGTTTTTCTCTGCGTGTTATCAGTCGCGCTAAAAGCTATACTTAGGTCATGCAGAGCAGATGCAACCCTGTTCATAAGCCGGGAAGGAGGAAAGACGATTCCTCTCTCTGCAGCCTCGCGTACGTGCAGCAACAAAAGTAGCTCAAAACTTTCAATTTATTGTTCGTCTCATAAACTCACAAAGATTCTTTTTATTATGAAGGTTTTTTTTTCTTTTTTCCCAAACTCGTGCAATAGAATCAGTCAAATAAAAACTGCCGTTTGTAAAGTATGTTATGAAAAAATAAATAGTTATAAACCTTCATATATTAAAAATGGTAGTACGGAGACGTGAATGTCGTTTCAGTTTTAACCCTCTCGTCACCCTGAACCTCATATGAGGCTCCTACTTCAAATAGCAATATTTAGAGAAAAAACAATTAAATTTAGTGTTTTTTTTCTTTCAGTGATATCAATATCATTAATTCATGTAGAAAGTATATGAGGCTCTTAACTAGATGCATAAATCGTGCCTAGATTGCAGTACTAGTCAATTTAGGTCATTTTTTACAGTTTTCGCTTATTGTTTCAGGAGAAAAATTAAGAAAATATTTATGCTGCTTTTTTACCTTTTTTTTTTTTGTTATTCCTCAACCTTTACCTAATATATGCATCCTTTTAAATTAATTTTAGCATAACAAAATGCTTCGAAAATGCAGAAATTAATATTAGAAAAATCTAATATTAATCGACATTAAAAAAAATATTTTTGCATGATTTCTAATAGTATTCCATATGCATTAAATGCTAGACAGATTTATTTTCTCTGATTTTTCATAATTTGGTAACGCGAGGGTTAATAATAGCCGACCGAGTTGTATAGTGGATAAAACACTGTACTCCGGTTCCGGGTTCAACTCCCGGCGGCCGGGGTTCGATCCCCGACTGGGCGGGGCTGTCATTGTGTCCATCCCTTCATAGGGGTAACGCTGGCCGCCCACTAGGTGCCCCCATAATAAAATGGCTACACTTTCGGTCAGTTGTACGGGACAATGCCTAATCGGCAAGTTCCCACCCGTAGAAAAAAAATAGTTTTAATAATGAAAGGCAAGAAAATTATTTTTAGGCAAAATAACGCTGCATAAACAGGAAATCTATTAATAAAAAAAATTAAATTGCAGTTTGAATTTAGCTCAAAGGTGTGTCTAATTATTAGCTCACAGATAGCAGCATAGTGTTAACAATGGCCACACAAAAGGGGAAAATTAAAAAAAGACTCCTCAAACTTTGCACATAATATATATTTATATGGCTAAATAATGCAATTAATATAGAAAAATGCACCTTTTACAGGCCTAATAGTAATTACTCCAGGGAATTATATGACAAGAAAAACTCACGAAACACTTCTATTTCGTACAAAATTGCACACACATAATTGAAATTATTAATCATTAAAATTTAATTGTAAGATAACATATTTAACTCAAATAAAATCTTTTAAAAAACGTTATACACACACAGAGTTTATATGTTCTACACAATGTAGACACAATTTTAAGATAATACTACAAACGTAAGAAAACTTTCCAAAACTCGAAACACACACAGAATCAAAATATATTATCACATGAATTTTTGCATGACAAACATTAAAATTTAATGTACAATCTAAACACAGTTTAAAACAGCAAAGGTCATTCGAAGAAAACATTCTAAAACAAAAGGCACACACAGGATCAAAGTATCATCACTTAATGGATTCTTGGATGGCAGACAAACATTAAAATTTAATATACAATCTTAACAGTTTTAACATACATATCAAATGTTATTCGAAGAAAGCCTTCCAAAACTCAACTCACCCACCGGATCAAAATGTTATCACGTAATGAATCACATAATACCTATAACATAATACATTCACATAATATCATTATACATATCACATCACATAATATATTCTTGGATGACATGCATTAAAATTTAATATACTGTACGATCTCCCACCCCCGTATGTTTTCACAAATTCTGCCATTGGACTGACCCACGGTCAACTTTTTCGACCTCCGGGAAACGGGTGATGACTCACTCTGTTTCATGGGAAGAGAGATTTTTTTGTTATGATGTTTTTTTCTCCCTCGGTGTAAAGGGGGGTCGAATTGAAGGATGAAGAGAGAACGATTGTGGAGAAGCGTTGAGACGGACGTAAACTGTTGCTCCGTTCATGCCATGTTCCAGTTATGCGAAATGTAAATATTGTATAATTTCTGTAAATAAAGGAAGTTATACATAGTGTACCTTGGCCACATTTATGCTACAACCATAATTGCCTCAAATATTTATTTGGAAATTGCTTCTACTATGTTACAGCACTTTAAGTTGGTGCCAGCTACTGGGATTGATCCATGCCAGAGAGGATCACTTAGATCCAGCATTCACGGCTTTTGAATGATTTTCGCTTCCCAGAGAGGATCATCTAGATTCTGGATTCGCAATTATTAAATGATTTTCGTGTTTGGGAAAGCCGTTCCCCAGCGGAGAGGGTCGCCCTGACCCCGGTGCAAGTAAAGAGGATCGCCCTGACCCTGGTGCTAGTAAAGAGGGTCGCCCTGACCCTGGTGCAAGTAAAGAGGGTCGCCCTGACCCTGGTGAATGTAGAGAGGGCCGCCCTGACCCTGTGCAGGTAGAGAGGGCCGCCCTGACCCTGGTGCTAGTAAAGAGGGTCGCCCTGAAACTGGTGCATTTGGAGAGGGTCGCTCTGACCCTGGTGCATTTGGAGAGGGTCGCCCTGACCCTGGTGCAGATAGAGAGGGTCGCCCTGACCCTGGTGCAGATAGAGAGGGTCGTCCCGACCCTGGTGCAAGAAAGAGGGTGCCCTGACCCTGGTGCAGATAGAGAGGGTCGCCCTGTCCCTGGTGCAGATAGAGAGGGTCGCATTGACCCTGGTGCGAGAAAAGAGTGTCGCCCTGACCCTGGTGCGAGTGGAGAAAGCTGCCCGGACCATGTTGAGCAGAGTGTCATCCGGACCCTGCCATCTGAAGGGAGAGTCGCCCAGACTCTGTTGTAATTGGAGAAAGTAGCCCAGATTCTGATGGATGTTAGGTGTAGTTCTACATCTTCGCATCAAAACCGTGAGTTTGATTTTATCTTTTGAGTTGCTGGTTAAAATTTAAATAGAATTTCTTAAGTTTTTAAAGAGAAATCTCTAAAACTGATACCAGTAAATTGTGGAGCATTAACTTGTTCAGGAATGCCTTTATGGAAGTTCTTTATGTGTTTGCTATAATCATAAAGGTTACACAAAAAAATTGTAAATTGATTCTTTGAGAATGCAGTTAATTATAAAGTAAAATTTAGAGTTAGCGATAAATTACAGTTGTGTGTAATTTTTTGGAGTGTTTATTCTTTAAATCTGCATTGTTTTCAAATTATCACAGTGTAAAGTAAGATATATTGCAAACATTTTGCATGTTATAACATTTGCTTTAGTTTTTAATCCTTGCATTATGTAGTATTAATAAAACTTTACTGCCAGAATATGGCTTTCCTTGGAAGAGGAAAGAAGCAAGATTTACAAAATCTCGCAGCTGAGTTAGGAGTAGAGATAACTCCGGAGATGAAAATGGCAGAAATTAAAAATGCTATAAAAGTAGTGACGATTACGATGAGGAATTCGTTCAAAATGTGTTTGACACCATACTTTCGGAAAGGAAAGCCGAGGAAGCTTATAGATTAAAAGAGAAAGAAAGAGAGTTAGAATTTCAGTTTGAAATTGAAAAATTAAAAATTGAAAGTGCCAATAAGTCAGGTGCCCCTGTCGCGCAGCCATCACAACAATTACAGAAAAAATCTGTCATTGATTTGCAAAGGTTATTACCTAAATTTAACATGGAAGAAATATATATCAGTTTATTTTTAGAAATGTTTGAGCGCCAAGCAAAGAGTGCTGAGATAGAGGAAGGGGATTGGGCATCTCATATTTTGGCTCTATTGCCTTTAGAGATAGGCCAAATTATTTAAAGAGAGTCTGAGGAGAATGGAAAGGATTATACCTTTGTAAAAAAGTTGCTTTTAAACCGTTATAAAATGACAGCAGAATGTTTCAGACAAAAGTTTTCCAACCACCACCGTAAACAGAGCGCTAGGTGGATAGATTTTGCCTATGAGCTTCAGAATTACTTGGAAGGCTGGTTGGACGGGCTAGAAATTAAAGATTTTAAAAGTCTAAAAAATTTAATGATAACAGACCAGATGAAAAAATGGGTGAGTAATGATGTAAGAGAGCATTTACTAGATGAATGGTCAGAAATTGCTTCCCCTTTCCAACTTGCTGAGAAGCTAGATCACTACTAATCGATGAGGCGGCATAGTTCTAAGAAAACCTTTCATTCCGCAAAGGTATTGACAGAGAGAAAACGGGGCGAGCCTTTTAGCGAATTGCAGGCGAAATAGAGAGATGATAAACGAGGGGACAAGACCCCGGCTTCACCTAAGAAAGGTGAAAGTGAGAAATTTCGAAGTTTTGAAAAAAGAAGACAGTTTAGATGTTTTGTCTGTAACAGCCCTGATCATTTACGTTATAAATGTCCCCAGCGTCACAATAAAGTGCCAATAAGGCAGTTCCAGTGCCAATAATCATCTAAACACAGTTTAAAACAGCAAAGGTCATTCGAAGAAAACATTCTAAAACAAAAGGCACACACAGAATCAAAGTATCATCACTTAATGGATTCTTGGATGGCAGTCAAACATTAAAATTTAATATAGAATCTTAACAGTTTTAACATACATATCAAATGTTATTCGAAGAAAGCCTTCCAAAACTCAACTCACCCACCGGATCAAAATGTTATCACGTAATGAATCGCATAATACCTATCACATAATACATTCACATAATATTATTATACATATCACATCACATAATATATTCTTGGATGACATACATTAAAATTTAATATACTGTACGATCTCCCACCCCCGTATGTTTTCACATATTCTGTCATTGGACTGACCCACGGTCAACTTTTCGACCTCCGGGAAACGGGTGATGACTCACTCTTTTTCGTGGGAAGAGAGATTTTTTTGTTATGATGTTTTTTTCTCCCTCGGTGTAAAGGGGGACCGAATTGAAGGATGAAGAGGGAACGATTGTGGAGAAGCGTTGAGACGGACGCAAACTGTTGCTCCGTTCATGCCGTGTTCCAGTTATGCGAAATGTAAATATTGTATAATTTCTGTAAATAAAGGAGCTGTACATAGTGTACCTTGGCCACATTTATGCTACCACCATCGGAAATTGCCTCTACTATGTTACAGCACTTTAAGTTGGTGCCAGCTACTGGGATTGATCCATGCCAGAGAGGATCACTTAGATCCTGCATTCACGGCTTTTGAATGATTTTCGCTTCCCAGAGAGGATCCTCTAGATCCTGGATTCGCAATTATTAAATGATTTTCGTGTTTGGGAAAGCCGTTCCCCAGCGGAGAGGGTCGCCCTGACCCCGCTGCAAGTAAAGAGGGTCGCCCTGACCCTGGTGCTAGTAAAGAGGGTCGCGCTGACCCTGGTGAATGTAGAGAGGGTCGCCCTGACCCTGGTGCAGATAGAGAGGGTCGCCCTGACCCTGGTGCAGATAGAGAGGGTCGCCCCGACCTTGGTGCAGATAGAGAGGGTCGTCCCGACCCTGGTGCAAGAAAGAGGGTGCCCTGACCCTGGTGCAGATAGAGAGGGTCGCCCTGACCCTGGTGCAGATAGAGAGGGTCGCCCCGACCTTGGTGCAGATAGAGAGGGTCGTCCCGACCCTTGTGCAAGAAAGAGGGTGCCCTGACCCTGGTGAATGTAGAGAGGGCCGCCCTGACCCTGTGCAGGTAGAGAGGGCCGCCCTGACCCTGGTGAATGTAGAGAGGGCCGCCCTGACCCTGTGCAGGTAGAGAGGGCCGCCCTGACCCTGGTGCTAGTAAAGAGGGTCGCCCTGAAACTGGTGCATTTGGAGAGGGTCGCCTGACCCTGGTGCATTTGGAGAGGGTCGCCCTGACCCTGGTGCAGATAGAGAGGGTCGCCCTGACCCTGGTGCAGATAGAGAGGGTCGTCCGACCTGGTGCAAGAAAGAGGGTGCCCCTGACCCTGGTGCAGATAGAGAGGGTGCCCTGTCCCTGGTGCAGATAGAGAGGTCGCATTGACCCTGGTGCGAGAAAAGAGTGTCGCCCTGACCCTGGTGCGAGTGGAGAAAGCTGCCCGGACCATGTTGAGCAGAGTGTCATCCGGACCCTGCCATCTGAAGGGAGAGTCGCCCAGACACTGTTGTAATTGGAGAAAGTCGCCCAGATTCTGATGGATGTTAGGTGTAGTTCTACATCTTCGCATCAAAACCGTGAGTTTGATTTTATCTTTTGAGTTGCTGGTTAAAATTTAAATAGAATTTCTTAAGTTTTTAAAGAGAAAATCTCTAAAACTGATACCAGTAAATTGTGGAGCATTATCTTGTTCAGGAATGCCTTTATGGAAGTTCTTAATGTGTTTGCTTATCATAAAGGTTACACAAAAAAAGTGTAAATTGATTCTTTGAGAATGCAGTTAATTATAAAGTAAAATTTAGAGTTAGCGATAAAGTTACAGTTGTGTGTAATTTTTTTTGGAGTGTTTTATATCTTTAAATCTGCATTGTTTTCAAATTATCACAGTGTAAAGTAAGATATATTGCAAACAGTTTGCATGCTATAACATTTGCTTTAGTTTTTAATCCTTGCATTATGTAGTATTAATAAAACTTTACTGCCAGAATATGGCTTTCCTTGGAAGAGGAAAGAAGCAAGATTTACAAAATCTCGCAGCTGAGTTAGGAGTAGAGATAACTCCGGAGATGAAAATGGCAGAAATTAAAAAATGCTATAAAAGTAGTGACGATTACGATGAGGAATTCGTTCAAAATGTGTTTGACACCATACTTTCGGAAAGGAAAGCCGAGGAAGCTTATAGATTAAAAGAGAAAGAAAGAGAGTTAGAATTTCAGTTTGAAATTGAAAAATTAAAAATTGAAAGTGCCAATAAGTCAGGTGCTCCTGTCGCGCAGCCATCACAACAATTACAGAAAAAATCTGTCATTGATTTGCAAAGGTTATTACCTAAATTTAACATGGAAGAAATATATATCAGTTTATTTTTAGAAATGTTTGAGCGCCAAGCAAAGAGTGCTGAGATAGAGGAAGGGGGATTGGGCATCTCATATTTTGGCTCTATTGCCTTTAGAGATAGGCCAAATTATTTTAAGAGAGTCTGAGGAGAATGGAAAGGATTATACCTTTGTAAAAAAGTTGCTTTTTAAACCGTTATAAAATGACAGCAGAATGTTTCAGACAAAAGTTTTCCAACCACCACCGTAAACAGAGCGCTAGGTGGATAGATTTTGCCTATGAGCTTCAGAATTACTTGGAAGGCTGGTTGGACGGGCTAGAAATTAAAGATTTTAAAAGTCTAAAAAATTTAATGATAACAGACCAGATGAAAAAATGGGTGAGTAATGATGTAAGAGAGCATTTACTAGATGAATGGTCAGAAATTGCTTCCCCTTTCCAACTTGCTGAGAAGCTAGATCACTACTAATCGATGAGGCGGCATAGTTCTAAGAAAACCTTTCATTCCGCAAAGGTATTGACAGAGAGAAAACGGGGCGAGCCTTTTAGCGAATTGCAGGCGAAATAGAGAGATGATAAACGAGGGGACAAGACCCCGGCTTCACCTAAGAAAGGTGAAAGTGAGAAATTTCGAAGTTTTGAAAAAAGAAGACAGTTTAGATGTTTTGTCTGTAACAGCCCTGATCATTTACGTTATAAATGTCCCCAGCGTCACAATAAAGTGCCAATAAGGCAGTTCCAGTGCCAATAATCATCTAAACACAGTTTAAAACAGCAAAGGTCATTCGAAGAAAACATTCTAAAACAAAAGGCACACACAGAATCAAAGTATCATCACTTAATGGATTCTTGGATGGCAGTCAAACATTAAAATTTAATATAGAATCTTAACAGTTTTAACATACATATCAAATGTTATTCGAAGAAAGCCTTCCAAAACTCAACTCACCCACCGGATCAAAATGTTATCACGTAATGAATCACATAAAATCATTATACATATCACATCACATAATATATTCTTGGATGACATACATTAAAATTTAATATACTGTACGATCTCCCACCCCCGTATGTTTTCACATATTCTGTCATTGGACTGACCCACGGTCAACATTTTCGACCTCCGGGAAACGGGTGATGACTCATTCTGTTTCGTGGGAAGAGAGATTTTTTTGTTATGATGTTTTTTTCTCCCTCGGTGTAAAGGGGGGCCGAATTGAAGGATGAAGAGAGAACGAATGTGGAGAAGCGTTGAGACGGACGCAAACTGTTGCTCCGTTCATGCCGTGTTCCAGTTATGCGAAATGTAAATATTGTATAATTTCTGTAAATAAAGGAGCTGTACATAGTGTACGTTGGCCACATTTATGCTCCCACCATCGGAAATTGCCTCTACTATATTACAGCACTTTAAGTTGGTGCCAGCTACTGGGATTGATCCATCCCAGAGAGGATCATCTAGATCCTGGATTCGCAATTATTAAATGATTTTCGTGTTTGGGAAAGCCGTTCCCCAGCGCAGAGGGTCGCCCTGACCCCGCTGCAAGTAAAGAGGGTCGCCCTGACCCTGGTGAATGTAGAGAGGGTCGCCCTGACCCTGGTGAATGTAGAGAGGGTCGCCCTGACCCTGGTGCATTTGGACAGGGTCGCCCTGACCCTGGTGCAGATAGAGAGGGTCGCCCCGACCTTGGTGTAGATAGAGAGGGTCGTCCCGACCCTGGTGCAAGAAAGAGGGTGCCCTGACCCTGGTGCAGATAGAGAGTGTCGCCCTGACCCTGGTGCAGATAGAGAGGGTCGCCCTGACCCTGGTGCAGATAGAGAGGGTCTCCCTGACCCTGGTGCAAGAAAACAGTGTCGCCCTGACCCTGGAGCGAGTGGAGAAAGCTGCCCGGACCCTGTTGAGCAGAGAGTCATCCGGACCCTGCCATCTGAAGGGAGAGTCACCCAGAATCTGTTGTAATTGGAGAAAGTCGCCCAGATTCTCATGGATGTTAGGTTTATTTCTACATCTTCGCATCAAAACGGTGAGTTTGATTTTATCTTTTGAGTCGCTGGTTAAAATTTAAATAGAATTTCTTAAGTTATTAAAGAGAAATCTGTAAAACTGATACCAGTAAATTGTGGAGCATTATCTTGTTCAGGAATGCCTTTATGGAAGTTGTTTATGTGTTTGCTATAATCATAAAAGTTACACAAAAAAAGTGTAAATTGATTCTGTGAGAATGCAGTTAATTATAAAGTAAAATTTAGAGTTAGCGATAAATTACAGTTGTGTGTAATTTTTTGGAGTGTTTATTCTTTAAATCTGCATTGTTTTCAAATTATCACAGTGTAAAGTAAGATATATTGCAAACATTTTGCATGTTATAACATTTGCTTTAGTTTTTAATCCTTGCATTTTGTAGTATTAATAAAACTTTACTGCCAGAATATGGCTTTCCTTGGAAGAGGAAAGAAGCAAGATTTACAAAATCTCGCAGCTGAGTTAGGGGTAGAGATAACTCCGGGAGGATGAAAATGGCAGAAATTAAAAATGCCATAATAAGTAGTGACGATTACGATGAGGAATTCGTTCAAAATGTGTTTGACACCATACTTTCGGAAAGGAAAGCCGAGGAAGCTTATAGATTAAAAGAGAAAGAAAGAGAGTTAGAATTTCAGTTTGAAATTGAAAAATTAAAAATTGAAAGTGCCAATAAGACAGGTGCCCCTGTCGCGCAGCCATCACAACAATTACAGAAAAAATCTGTCATTGATTTGCAAAGGTTATTACCTAAATTTAACATGGAAGAAATAGATATCAGTTTATTTTTAGAGATGTTTGAGCGCCAAGCAAAGAGTGCTGAGATAGAGGAAGGGGATTGAGCATCTCATATTTTGGCTCTATTGCCTTTAGTGATAGGCCAAATTATTTTAAGAGAGTCTGAGGAGAATGGAAAGGATTATAACTTTGTAAAAAAGTTGCTTTTAAACCGTTATAAAATGACAGCAGAATGTTTCAGACAAAAGTTTTCCAACCACCACCGTAAACAGAGCGCTAGGTGGATAGATTTTGCCTATGAGCTTCAGAATTACTTGGAAGGCTGGTTGGACGGGCTAGAAATTAAAGATTTTAAAAGTCTAAAAAATTTAATGATAGCAGACCAGATGAAAAAATGGGTGAGTAATGATATAAGAGAGCATTTACTAGATGAATGGTCAGAAATTGCTTCCCCTTTCCAACTTGCTGAGAAGCTAGATCACTACTAATCGATGAGGCGGCATAGTTCTAAGAAAACCTTACATTCCGCAAAGGTACTGACAGAGAGAAAACAGGGCGAGCCTTTTAGCGAATTGCAGGCGAAATAGAGAGATGATAAACGAGGGGACAAGACCCCGGCTTCACCTAAGAAAGGTGAAAGTGAGAAATTTCGAAGTTTTGAAAAAAGAAGACAGTTTAGATGTTTTGTCTGTAACAGCCCTGATCATTTACGTTATAACTGTCCCCAGCGTCATAATAAAGTGCCAATAAGGCAGTTCCAGCGCCAATAATCATCTAAACACAGTTTAAAACAGCAAAGGTCATTCGAAGAAAACATTCTAAAACAAAAGGCACACAGAGAATCAAAGTATCATCACTTAATGGATTCTTGGATGGCAGACAAACATTCAAATTTAATATACAATCTTAACAGTTTTAACATACATATCAAATGTTATTCGAAGAAAGCCTTCCAAAACTCAACTCACCCACCGGATCAAAATGTTATCACGTAATGAAACTATAATACCTATCACATAATACATTCACATAATATCATTATAGATATCACATCACATAATATATTCTTGGATGACATACATTAAAATTTAATATACTGTACGATCTCCCACCCCCGTATATTTTCACATATTCTGTCATTGCACTGACCCACGGTCAACTTTTTCGACCTCCGGGAAACGTGTGATGACTCACTCTGTTTCGTGGGAAGAGAGTTTTTTTTGTTATGATGTTTTTTTCTCCCTCGGTGTAAAGGGGGGCCGAATTGAAGGATGAAGAGGGAACGATTGTGGAGAAGCGTTGAGACGGACGCAAACTGTTGCTTCGTTCATGCCGTGTTTCAGTTATGCGAAATGTAAATATTGTATAATTTCTGTAAATAAAGGAGCTGTACATAGTGTACCTTGGTCACATTTATGCTACCACCATCGGAAATTGCCTCTACTATGTTACAGCACTTTAAGTTGGTGCCAGCTACTGGGATTGATCCATGCCAGAATGCAGGATGACTTAGATCCTGCATTAACGGCTTTTGAATGATTTTCGCTTCCCAGAGAGGATCATCTAAATCCTGGATTCGCAATTATTAAATGATTTTCGTGTTTGGGAAAGCCGTTCCCCAGCAGAGAGCGTCGCCCTGATCCCGCTGCAAGTAAAGAGGGTCGCCCTGACCCTGGTGCTAGTAAAGAGGGTCGCCCTGACCCTGGTGAATGTAGAGAGGGTCGCCCTGACCCTGGTGAATGTAGAGAGGGTCGCACTGACCCTGGTGCTAGTAAAGAGGGTCGCCCTGACCCTGGTGAATGTAGAGAGGGTCGCCCTGACCCTGGTGCTAGTAAAGAGGGTCGCCCTGACCCTGGTGCATTTGGAGAGGGTCGCCCTGACCCTGGTGCATTTGGAGAGGGTCGCCCTGACCCTGGTGCAGATAGAGAGGGTCGCCCTTACCCTGGTGCAGATAGAGAGGGTCGCCCCGACCTTGGTGCAGATAGAGAGGGTCGTCGCGACCCTGGTGCAAGAAAGAGGGTGCCCTGACCCTGGTGCAGATAGAGAGGGTCGCCCTGACCCTGGTGCAGATAGAGAGGGTCGCCCTGACCCTGGTGCAGATAGAGAGTGTCTCCCTGACCCTGGTGCAAGAAAAGAGTGTCGCCCTGACCCTGGTGCGAGTGGAGAAAGCTGCCCGGACCCTGTTGAGCAGAGAGTCATCCGGACCCTGCCATCTGAAGGGAGAGTCGCCCAGACTCTGTTGTAATTGGAGAAAGTCGCCCAGATTCTCATGGATGTTAGGTGTAGTTCTACATCTTCGCATCAAAACGGTGAGTTTGATTTTATCTTTTGAGTTGCTGGTTAAAATTTAAATAGAATTTCTTAAGTTTTTAAAGAGAAATCTGTAAAACTGATACCAGTAAATTGTTGAGCATTATCTTGTTCAGGAATGCCTTTATGGAAGTTGTTTATGTGTTTGCTATAATCATAAAGGTTACACAAAAAAGTGTAAATTGATTCTGTGAGAATGCAGTTAATTATAAAGTAAAATTTAGAGTTAGCGATAAATTACAGTTGTGTGTAATTTTTTGGAGTGTTTATTCTTTAAATTTGCATTGTTTTCAAATTATCACAGTGTAAAGTAAGATATATTGCAAACATTTTGCATGTTATAACATTTGCTTTAGTTTTTAATCCTTGCATTGTGTAGTATTAATAAAACTTTACTGCCAGAATATGGCTTTCCTTGGAAGAGGAAAGAAGCAAGATTTACAAAATCTCGCAGCTGAGTTAGGAGTAGAGATAACTCCGGAGATGAAAATGGCAGAAATTAAAAATGCCATAATAAGTAGTGACGATTACGATGAGGAATTCGTTCAAAATGTGTTTGACACCATACTTTCGGAAAGGAAAGCCGAGGAAGCTTATAGATTAAAAGAGAAAGAAAGAGAGTTAGAATTTCAGTTTGAAATTGAAAAATTAAAGATTGAAAGTGCCAATAAGGCAGGTGCCCCTGTCGCGCAGCCATCACAACAATTGCAGAAAAAATCTGTCATTGATTTGCGAAGGTTATTATCTAAATTTAACATGGAAGAAATATATATCAGTTTATTTTTAGAGATGTTTGAGCGCCAATCAAAGAGTGCTGAGATAGAGGAAGGGGATTGGGCATCTCATATTTTGGCTCTATTGCCTTTAGAGATAGGCCAAATTATCTTAAGAGAGTCTGAGGAGAATGGAAAGGATTATACCTTTGTAAAAAAGTTGCTTTTAAACCGTTATAAAATGACAGCAGAATGTTTCAGACAAAAGTTTTCCAACCACCACCGTAAACAGAGCGCTAGGTGGATAGATTTTGCCTATGAGCTTCAGAATTACTTGGAAGGCTGGTTGGACGGTCTAGAAATTAAAGATTTTAAAAGTCTAAAAAATTTAATGATAGCAGACCAGATGAAACAATGGGTGAGTAATGATATAAGAGAGCATTTACTAGATGAATGGTCAGAAATTGCTTCCCCTTTCCAACTTGCTGAGAAGCTAGATCACTACGAATCGATGAGGCGGCATAGTTCTAAGAAAACCTTACATTCCGCAAAGGTATTGAAAGAGAGAAAACAGGGCGAGCCTTTGAGCGAATTGCAGGCGAAATAGAGAGATGATAAACGAGGGGACAAGACCCCGGCTTCACCTAAGAAAGGTGAAAGTGAGAAATTTCGAAGTTTTGAAAAAAGAAGACAGTATAGATAATAATAGGCGTCATAATAAAGTGCCAATAAGGCAGTTCCAGTGCCAATAATCATCTAAACACAGTTTAAAACAGCAAAGGTCATTCGAAGAAAACATTCTAAAACAAAAGGCACACACAGAATCAAAGTATCATCACTTAATGGATTCTTGGATGGCAGTCAAACATTAAAATTTAATATACAATCTTAACAGTTTTAACATACATATCAAATGTTATTTGAAGAAAGCCTTCCAAAACTCAACTCACCCACCGGATCAAAATGTTATCACGTAATGAATCACATAATACATTCACATAAATTCATTATACATATCACATCACATCACATAATATATTCTTGGATGACATACATTAAAATTTAATATACTGTACGATCTCCCACCCCCGTATGTTTTCACATATTCTGTCATTGGACTGACCCACGGTCAACATTTTCGACCTCCTGGAAACGGGTGATGACTCACTCTGTTTCGTGGGAAGAGAGATTTTTTTGTTATGATGTTTTTTTCTCCCTCGGTGTAAAGGGGGGCCGAATTGAAGGATGAAGAGAGAACGATTGTGGAGAAGCGTTGAGACGGACGCAAACTGTTGCTCCGTTCATGCCGTGTTCCAGTTATGCGAAATGTAAATATTGTATAATTTCTGTAAATAAAGGAGCTGTACATAGTGTACCTTGGCCCAGGGGCGTAGCCAGGGGGGGGATATCGGGATATATCCCCCCCCCCCGAAATGTTTGGATTAGTGTTGAAATTCCATCTATTTTTACACATATAAGTTCATATCTCTCCCCGAAAAATTTTCCTGGCTACGCGCCTGCCTTGGCCACATTTATGCTACCACCATCGGAAATTGCCTCTACTATGTTACAGCACTTTAAGTTGGTGCCAGCTACTGGGATTGATCCATCCCAGAGAGGATCATCTAGATCATGGATTCGCAATTATTAAATGATTTTCGTGTTTGGGAAAGCCGTTCCCCAGCGGAGAGGGTCGCCCTGACCCCGCTGCAAGTAAAGAGGGTCGCCCTGGACCTGGTGCTAGTAAAGAGGGTCGCCCTGACCCTGGTGAATATAGAGAGGGTCGCCCTGACCCTGGTGCTAGTAAAGTGGGTCGCCCTGACCCTGGTGCATTTGGAGAGGGTCGCCCTGACCCTGGTGCAGATAGAGAGAGTCGCCCTGACCCTGGTGCAGATAGAGAGGGTCGCCCCGACCTTGGTGCAGATAGAGAGGGTCGTCCCGACCCTTTTGCAAGAAAGAGGGTGCCCTGACCCTGGTGCAGATAGAGAGGGTCGCCCTGACCCTGGTGCAGATAGAGAGGGTCGCCCTGACCCTGGTGCAGATAGAGAGGGTCTCCCTGACCCTGGTGCAAGAAAAGAGTGTCGCACTGACCCTGGTGCGAGTGGAGAAAGCTGCCCGGACCCTGTTGAGCAGAGAGTCATCCGGACCCTGCCATCTGAAGGGAGAGTCGCCCAGACTCTGTTGTAATTGGAGAAAGTCGCCCAGATTCTCATGGATGTTAGGTGTAGTTCTACATCTTCGCATCAAAACGGTGAGTTTGATTTTATCTTTTGAGTTGCTGGTTAAAATTTAAATAGAATTTCTTAAGTTTTTAAAGAGAAATCTGTAAAACTGATACCAGTAAATTGTGGAGCATTATCTTGTTCAGGAATGCCTTTATGGAAGTTATTTATGTGTTTGCTATAATCATAAAGGTTACACAAAAAAAGTGTAAATTGATTCTGTGAGAATGCAGTTAATTTTAAATTAAAATTTAGAGTTAGTGATAAATTACAGTTGTGTGTAATTTTTTGGAGTGTTTATTCTTTAAATCTGCATTGTTTTCAAATTATCACAGTGTAAAGTAAGATATATTGCAAACATTTTGCATGTTATAACATTTGCTTTAGTTTTTAATCCTTGCATTGTGTAGTATTAATAAAACTTTACTGCCAGAATATGGCTTTCCTTGGAAGAGGAAAGAAGCAAGATTTACAAAATCTCGCAGCTGAGTTAGGAGTAGAGATAACTCCGGAGATGAAAATGGCAGAAATTAAAAATGCCATAATAAGTAGTGACGATTACGATGAGGAATTCGTTCAAAATGTGTTTGACACCATACTTTCGGAAAGGAAAGCCGAGGAAGCTTATAGATTAAAAGAGAAAGAAAGAGAGTTAGAATTTCAGTTTGAAATTGAAAAATTAAAAATTGAAAGTGCCAATAAGGCAGGTGCCCCTGTCGCGCAGCCATCACAATAATTACAGAAAAAATCTGTCATTGATTTAGAAAGGTTATTATCTAAATTTAACATGGAAGAAATTGATATCAGTTTATTTTTAGAGATGTTTGAGCGCCAAGCAAAGAGTGCTGAGATAGAGGAAAGGGATTGAGCATCTCATATTTTGGCTCTATTGCCTTTAGTGATAGGCCAAATTATTTTAAGAGAGTCTGAGGAGAATGGAAAGGATTATACCTTTGTAAAAAAGTTGCTTTTAAACCGTTATAAAATGACAGCAGAATGTTTCAGACAAAAGTTTTCCAACCACCACCGTAAACAGAGCGCTAGGTGGATAGATTTTGCCTATGAGCTTCAGAATTACTTGGAGGGCTGGTTGGACGGGCTAGAAATTAAAGATTTTAAAAGTCTAAAAAATTTAAAGATAGCAGACCAGATGAAAAAATGGGTGAGTTATGATATAAGAGAGCATTTACTAGATGAATGGTCAGAAATTGCTTCCCCTTTCCAACTTGCTGAGAAGCTAGATCACTACGAATCGATGAGGCGGCATAGTTCTAAGAAAACCTTACATTCCGCAAAGGTATTGACAGAGAGAAAACAGGGCGACCCTTTTAGCGAATTGCAGGCGAAATAGAGAGATGATAAACGAGGGGACAAGACCCCGGCTTCACCTAAGAAAGGTGAAAGTGAGAAATTTCGAAGTTTTGAAAAAAGAAGACAGTTTAGATGTTTTGTCTGTAACAGCCCTGATCATTTACGTTATAACTGTCCCCAGCGTCATAATAAAGTGCCAATAAGGCAGTTCCAGTGCCAATAATAATCTAAACACAGTTTAAAACAGCAAAGGTCATTCGAAGAAAACATTCTAAAACAAAAGGCACACACAGAATCAAAGTATCATCACTTAATGGATTCTTGGATGGCAGTCAAACATTAAAATTTAATATACAATCTTAACAGTTTTAACATACATATCAAATGTTATTCGAAGAAAGCCTTCCAAAACTCAACTCACCCACCGGATCAAAATGTTATCACGTAATGAAACTATAATACCTATCACATAATACATTCACATAATATCATTATAGATATCACATCACATAATATATTCTTGGATGACATACATTAAAATTTAATATACTGTACGATCTCCCACCCCCGTATATTTTCACATATTCTGTCATTGCACTGACCCACGGTCAACTTTTTCGACCTCCGGGAAACGTGTGATGACTCACTCTGTTTCGTGGGAAGAGAGTTTTTTTTTGTTATGATGTTTTTTTCTCCCTCGGTGTAAAGGGGGGCCGAATTGAAGGATGAAGAGGGAACGATTGTGGAGAAGCGTTGAGACGGACGCAAACTGTTGCTTCGTTCATGCCGTGTTTCAGTTATGCGAAATGTAAATATTGTATAATTTCTGTAAATAAAGGAGCTGTACATAGTGTACCTTGGTCACATTTATGCTACCACCATCGGAAATTGCCTCTACTATGTTACAGCACTTTAAGTTGGTGCCAGCTACTGGGATTGATCCATGCCAGAATGCAGGATCACTTAGATCCTGCATTCACGGCTTTTGAATGATTTTCGCTTCCCAGAGAGGATCATCTAAATCCTGGATTCGCAATTATTAAATGATTTTCGTGTTTGGGAAAGCCGTTCCCAGCAGAGAGCGTCGCCCTGATCCCGCTGCAAGTAAAGAGGGTCGCCCTGACCCTGGTGCTAGTAAAGAGGGTCGCCCTGACCCTGGTGAATGTAGAGAGGGTCGCCCTGACCCTGGTGAATGTAGAGAGGGTCGCACTGACCCTGGTGCTAGTAAAGAGGGTCGCCCTGACCCTGGTGAATGTAGAGAGGGTCGCCCTGACCCTGGTGCTAGTAAAGAGGGTCGCCCTGACCCTGGTGCATTTGGAGAGGGTCGCCCTGACCCTGGTGCATTTGGAGAGGGTCGCCCTGACCCTGGTGCAGATAGAGAGGGTCGCCCTGACCCTGGTGCAGATAGAGAGGGTCGCCCCGACCTTGGTGCAGATAGAGAGGGTCGTCGCGACCCTGGTGCAAGAAAGAGGGTGCCCTGACCCTGGTGCAGATAGAGAGGGTCGCCCTGACCCTGGTGCAGATAGAGAGGGTCGCCCTGACCCTGGTGCAGATAGAGAGTGTCTCCCTGACCCTGGTGCAAGAAAAGAGTGTCGCCCTGACCCTGGTGCGAGTGGAGAAAGCTGCCCGGACCCTGTTGAGCAGAGAGTCATCCGGACCCTGCCATCTGAAGGGAGAGTCGCCCAGACTCTGTTGTAATTGGAGAAAGTCGCCCAGATTCTCATGGATGTTAGGTGTAGTTCTACATCTTCGCATCAAAACGGTGAGTTTGATTTTATCTTTTGAGTTGCTGGTTAAAATTTAAATAGAATTTCTTAAGTTTTTAAAGAGAAATCTGTAAAACTGATACCAGTAAATTGTTGAGCATTATCTTGTTCAGGAATGCCTTTATGGAAGTTGTTTATGTGTTTGCTATAATCATAAAGGTTACACAAAAAAGTGTAAATTGATTCTGTGAGAATGCAGTTAATTATAAAGTAAAATTTAGAGTTAGCGATAAATTACAGTTGTGTGTAATTTTTTGGAGTGTTTATTCTTTAAATTTGCATTGTTTTCAAATTATCACAGTGTAAAGTAAGATATATTGCAAACATTTTGCATGTTATAACATTTGCTTTAGTTTTTAATCCTTGCATTGTGTAGTATTAATAAAACTTTACTGCCAGAATATGGCTTTCCTTGGAAGAGGAAAGAAGCAAGATTTACAAAATCTCGCAGCTGAGTTAGGAGTAGAGATAACTCCGGAGATGAAAATGGCAGAAATTAAAAATGCCATAATAAGTAGTGACGATTACGATGAGGAATTCGTTCAAAATGTGTTTGACACCATACTTTCGGAAAGGAAAGCCGAGGAAGCTTATAGATTAAAAGAGAAAGAAAGAGAGTTAGAATTTCAGTTTGAAATTGAAAAATTAAAGATTGAAAGTGCCAATAAGGCAGGTGCCCCTGTCGCGCAGCCATCACAACAATTGCAGAAAAAATCTGTCATTGATTTGCGAAGGTTATTATCTAAATTTAACATGGAAGAAATATATATCAGTTTATTTTTAGAGATGTTTGAGCGCCAATCAAAGAGTGCTGAGAATGAGGAAGGGGATTGGGCATCTCATATTTTGGCTCTATTGCCTTTAGAGATAGGCCAAATTATCTTAAGAGAGTCTGAGGAGAATGGAAAGGATTATACCTTTGTAAAAAAGTTGCTTTTAAACCGTTATAAAATGACAGCAGAATGTTTCAGACAAAAGTTTTCCAACCACCACCGTAAACAGAGCGCTAGGTGGATAGATTTTGCCTATGAGCTTCAGAATTACTTGGAAGGCTGGTTGGACGGTCTAGAAATTAAAGATTTTAAAAGTCTAAAAAATTTAATGATAGCAGACCAGATGAAACAATGGGTGAGTAATGATATAAGAGAGCATTTACTAGATGAATGGTCAGAAATTGCTTCCCCTTTCCAACTTGCTGAGAAGCTAGATCACTACGAATCGATGAGGCGGCATAGTTCTAAGAAAACCTTACATTCCGCAAAGGTATTGAAAGAGAGAAAACAGGGCGAGCCTTTGAGCGAATTGCAGGCGAAATAGAGAGATGATAAACGAGGGGACAAGACCCCGGCTTCACCTAAGAAAGGTGAAAGTGAGAAATTTCGAAGTTTTGAAAAAAGAAGACAGTATAGATAATAATAGGCGTCATAATAAAGTGCCAATAAGGCAGTTCCAGTGCCAATAATCATCTAAACACAGTTTAAAACAGCAAAGGTCATTCGAAAAAAACATTCTAAAACAAAAGGCACACACAGAATCAAAGTATCATCACTTAATGGATTCTTGGATGGCAGTCAAACATTAAAATTTAATATACAATCTTAACAGTTTTAACATACATATCAAATGTTATTCGAAGAAAGCCTTCCAAAACTCAACTCACCCACCGGATCAAAATGTTATCACGTAATGAAACTATAATACCTATCACATAATACATTCACATAATATCATTATACATATCACATCACATAATATATTCTTGGATGACATACATTAAAATTTAATATACTGTACGATCTCCCACCCCCGTATATTTTCACATATTCTGTCATTGCACTGACCCACGGTCAACTTTTTCGACCTCCGGGAAACGGGTGATGACTCACTCTGTTTCGTGGGAAGAGAGTTTTTTTTGTTATGATGTTTTTTTCTCCCTCGGTGTAAAGGGGGGCCGAATTGAAGGATGAAGAGGGAACGATTGTGGAGAAGCGTTGAGACGGACGCAAACTGTTGCTCCGTTCATGCCGTGTTTCAGTTATGCGAAATGTAAATATTGTATAATTTCTGTAAATAAAGGAGCTGTACATAGTGTACCTTGGTCACATTTATGCTACCACCATCGGAAATTGCCTCTACTATGTTACAGCACATTAAGTTGGTGCCAGCTACTGGGATTGATCCATGCCAGAATGCAGGATCACTTAGATCCTGCATTCACGGCTTTTGAATGATTTTCGCTTCCCAGAGAGGATCATCTAAATCCTGGATTCGCAATTATTAAATGATTTTCGTGTTTGGGAAAGCCGTTCCCCAGCGGAGAGCGTCGCCCTGACCCCGCTGCAAGTAAAGAGGGTCGCCCTGACCCTGGTGCTAGTAAAGAGGGTCGCCCTGACCCTGGTGAATGTAGAGAGGGTCGCCCTGACCCTGGTGAATGTAGAGAGGGTCGCCCTGACCCTGGTGCTAGTAAAGAGGGTCGCCCTGACCCTGGTGAATGTAGAGAGGGTCGCCCTGACCCTGGTGCTAGTAAAGAGGGTCGCCCTGACCCTGGTGCATTTGGAGAGGGTCGCCCTGACCCTGGTGCATTTGGAGAGGGTCGCCCTGACCCTGGTGCAGATAGAGAGGGTCGCCCCGACCTTGGTGCAGATAGAGAGGGTCGTCGCGACCCTGGTGCAAGAAAGAGGGTGCCCTGACCCTGGTGCAGATAGAGAGGGTCGCCCTGACCCTGGTGCAGATAGAGAGGGTCGCCCTGTCCCTGGTGCAGATAGAGAGTGTCTCCCTGACCCTGGTGCAAGAAAAGAGTGTCGCCCTGACCCTGGTGCGAGTGGAGAAAGCTGCCCGGACCCTGTTGAGCAGAGAGTCATCCGGACCCTGCCATCTGAAGGGAGAGTCGCCCAGGCTCTGTTGTAATTGGAGAAAGTCGCCCAGATTCTCATGGATGTTAGGTGTAGTTCTACATCCTCGCATCAAAACGGTGAGTTTTATTTTATCTTTTGAGTTGCTGGTTAAAATTTAAATAGAATTTCTTAAGTTTTTAAAGAGAAATCTGTAAAACTGATACCAGTAAATTGTGGAGCATTATCTTGTTCAGGAATGCCTTTATGGAAGTTGTTTATGTGTTTGCTATAATCATAAAGGTTACACAAAAAAGTGTAAATTGATTCTGTGAGAATGCAGTTAATTATAAAGTAAAATTTAGAGTTAGCGATAAATTACAGTTGTGTGTAATTTTTTGGAGTGTTTATTCTTTAAATCTGCATTGTTTTCAAATTATCACAGTGTAAAGTAAGATATATTGCAAACATTTTGCATGTTATAACATTTGCTTTAGTATTTAATCCTTGCATTGTGTAGTATTAATAAAACTTTACTGCCAGAATATGGCTTTCCTTGGAAGAGGAAAGAAGCAAGATTTACAAAATCTCGCAGCTGAGTTAGGAGTAGAGATAACTCCGGAGATGAAAATGGCAGAAATTAAAAATGCCATAATAAGTAGTGACGATTACGATGAGGAATTCGTTCAAAATGTGTTTGACACCATACTTTCGGAAAGGAAAGCCGAGGAAGCTTATAGATTAAAAGAGAAAGAAAGAGAGTTAGAATTTCAGTTTGAAATTGAAAAATTAAAGATTGAAAGTGCCAATAAGGCAGGTGCCCCTGTCGCGCAGCCATCACAACAATTACAGAAAAAATCTGTCATTGATTTGCGAAGGTTATTATCTAAATTTAACATGGAAGAAATATATATCAGTTTATTTTTAGAGATGTTTGAGCGCCAAGCAAAGAGTGCTGAGATAGAGGAAGGGGATTGGGCATCTCATATTTTGGCTCTATTGCCTTTAGAGATAGGCCAAATTATCTTAAGAGAGTCTGAGGAGAATGGAAAGGATTATACCTTTGTAAAAAAGTTGCTTTTAAACCGTTATAAAATGACAGCAGAATGTTTCAGACAAAAGTTTTCCAACCACCACCGTAAACAGAGCGCTAGGTGGATAGATTTTGCCTATGAGCTTCAGAATTACTTGGAAGGCTGGTTGGACGGTCTAGAAATTAAAGATTTTAAAAGTCTAAAAAATTTAATGATAGCAGACCAGATGAAACAATGGGTGAGTAATGATATAAGAGAGCATTTACTAGATGAATGGTCAGAAATTGCTTCCCCTTTCCAACTTGCTGAGAAGCTAGATCACTACGAATCGATGAGGCGGCATAGTTCTAAGAAAACCTTACATTCCGCAAAGGTATTGACAGAGAGAAAACAGGGCGACCCTTTTAGCGAATTGCAGGCGAAATAGAGAGATGATAAACGAGGGGACAAGACCCCGGCTTCACCTAAGAAAGGTGAAAGTGAGAAATTTCGAAGTTTTGAAAAAAGAAGACAGTTTAGATGTTTTGTCTGTAACAGCCCTGATCATTTACGTTATAACTGTCCCCAGCGTCATAATAAAGTGCCAATAAGGCAGTTCCAGTGCCAATAATAATCTAAACACAGTTTAAAACAGCAAAGGTCATTCGAAGAAAACATTCTAAAACAAAAGGCACACACAGAATCAAAGTATCATCACTTAATGGATTCTTGGATGGCAGTCAAACATTAAAATTTAATATACAATCTTAACAGTTTTAACATACATATCAAATGTTATTCGAAGAAAGCCTTCCAAAACTCAACTCACCCACCGGATCAAAATGTTATCACGTAATGAAACTATAATACCTATCACATAATACATTCACATAATATCATTATAGATATCACATCACATAATATATTCTTGGATGACATACATTAAAATTTAATATACTGTACGATCTCCCACCCCCGTATATTTTCACATATTCTGTCATTGCACTGACCCACGGTCAACTTTTTCGACCTCCGGGAAACGGGTGATGACTCACTCTGTTTCGTGGGAAGAGAGTTTTTTTTGTTATGATGTTTTTTTCTCCCTCGGTGTAAAGGGGGGCCGAATTGAAGGATGAAGAGGGAACGATTGTGGAGAAGCGTTGAGACGGACGCAAACTGTTGCTTCGTTCATGCCGTGTTTCAGTTATGCGAAATGTAAATATTGTATAATTTCTGTAAATAAAGGAGCTGTACATAGTGTACCTTGGTCACATTTATGCTACCACCATCGGAAATTGCCTCTACTATGTTACAGCACTTTAAGTTGGTGCCAGCTACTGGGATTGATCCATGCCAGAATGCAGGATCACTTAGATCCTGCATTCACGGCTTTTGAATGATTTTCGCTTCCCAGAGAGGATCATCTAAATCCTGGATTCGCAATTATTAAATGATTTTCGTGTTTGGGAAAGCCGTTCCCCAGCGGAGAGCGTCGCCCTGATCCCGCTGCAAGTAAAGAGGGTCGCCCTGACCCTGGTGCTAGTAAAGAGGGTCGCCCTGACCCTGGTGAATGTAGAGAGGGTCGCCCTGACCCTGGTGAATGTAGAGAGGGTCGCACTGACCCTGGTGCTAGTAAAGAGGGTCGCCCTGACCCTGGTGAATGTAGAGAGGGTCGCCCTGACCCTGGTGCTAGTAAAGAGGGTCGCCCTGACCCTGGTGCATTTGGAGAGGGTCGCCCTGACCCTGGTGCATTTGGAGAGGGTCGCCCTGACCCTGGTGCAGATAGAGAGGGTCGCCCTGACCCTGGTGCAGATAGAGAGGGTCGCCCCGACCTTGGTGCAGATAGAGAGGGTCGTCGCGACCCTGGTGCAAGAAAGAGGGTGCCCTGACCCTGGTGCAGATAGAGAGGGTCGCCCTGACCCTGGTGCAGATAGAGAGGGTCGCCCTGACCCTGGTGCAGATAGAGAGTGTCTCCCTGACCCTGGTGCAAGAAAAGAGTGTCGCCCTGACCCTGGTGCGAGTGGAGAAAGCTGCCCGGACCCTGTTGAGCAGAGAGTCATCCGGACCCTGCCATCTGAAGGGAGAGTCGCCCAGACTCTGTTGTAATTGGAGAAAGTCGCCCAGATTCTCATGGATGTTAGGTGTAGTTCTACATCTTCGCATCAAAACGGTGAGTTTGATTTTATCTTTTGAGTTGCTGGTTAAAATTTAAATAGAATTTCTTAAGTTTTTAAAGAGAAATCTGTAAAACTGATACCAGTAAATTGTTGAGCATTATCTTGTTCAGGAATGCCTTTATGGAAGTTGTTTATGTGTTTGCTATAATCATAAAGGTTACACAAAAAAGTGTAAATTGATTCTGTGAGAATGCAGTTAATTATAAAGTAAAATTTAGAGTTAGCGATAAATTACAGTTGTGTGTAATTTTTTGGAGTGTTTATTCTTTAAATCTGCATTGTTTTCAAATTATCACAGTGTAAAGTAAGATATATTGCAAACATTTTGCATGTTATAACATTTGCTTTAGTTTTTAATCCTTGCATTGTGTAGTATTAATAAAACTTTACTGCCAGAATATGGCTTTCCTTGGAAGAGGAAAGAAGCAAGATTTACAAAATCTCGCAGCTGAGTTAGGAGTAGAGATAACTCCGGAGATGAAAATGGCAGAAATTAAAAATGCCATAATAAGTAGTGACGATTACGATGAGGAATTCGTTCAAAATGTGTTTGACACCATACTTTCGGAAAGGAAAGCCGAGGAAGCTTATAGATTAAAAGAGAAAGAAAGAGAGTTAGAATTTCAGTTTGAAATTGAAAAATTAAAGATTGAAAGTGCCAATAAGGCAGGTGCCCCTGTCGCGCAGCCATCACAACAATTACAGAAAAAATCTGTCATTGATTTGCGAAGGTTATTATCTAAGTTTAACATGGAAGAAATATATATCAGTTTATTTTTAGAGATGTTTGAGCGCCAATCAAAGAGTGCTGAGATAGAGGAAGGGGATTGGGCATCTCATATTTTGGCTCTATTGCCTTTAGAGATAGGCCAAATTATCTTAAGAGAGTCTGAGGAGAATGGAAAGGATTATACCTTTGTAAAAAAGTTGCTTTTAAACCGTTATAAAATGACAGCAGAATGTTTCAGACAAAAGTTTTCCAACCACCACCGTAAACAGAGCGCTAGGTGGATAGATTTTGCCTATGAGCTTCAGAATTACTTGGAAGGCTGGTTGGACGGTCTAGAAATTAAAGATTTTAAAAGTCTAAAAAATTTTATGATAGCAGACCAGATGAAACAATGGGTGAGTAATGATATAAGAGAGCATTTACTAGATGAATGGTCAGAAATTGCTTCCCCTTTCCAACTTGCTGAGAAGCTAGATCACTACGAATCGATGAGGCGGCATAGTTCTAAGAAAACCTTTCATTCCGCAAAGGTATTGAAAGAGAGAAAACAGGGCGAGCCTTTGAGCGAATTGCAGGCGAAATAGAGAGATGATAAACGAGGGGACAAGACCCCGGCTTCACCTAAGAAAGGTGAAAGTGAGAAATTTCGAAGTTTTGAAAAAAGAAGACAGTATAGATAATAATAGGCGTCATAATAAAGTGCCAATAAGGCAGTTCCAGTGCCAATAATCATCTAAACACAGTTTAAAACAGCAAAGGTCATTCGAAGAAAACATTCTAAAATAAAAGGCACACACAGAATCAAAGTATCATCACTTAATGGATTCTTGGATGGCAGTCAAACATTAAAATTTAATATACAATCTTAACAGTTTTAACATACATATCAAATGTTATTCGAAGAAAGCCTTCCAAAACTCAACTCACCCACCGGATCAAAATGTTATCACGTAATGAAACTATAATACCTATCACATAATACATTCACATAATATCATTATACATATCACATCACATAATATATTCTTGGATGACATACATTAAAATTTAATATACTGTACGATCTCCCACCCCCGTATATTTTCACATATTCTGTCATTGCACTGACCCACGGTCAACTTTTTCGACCTCCGGGAAACGGGTGAGGACTCACTCTGTTTCGTGGGAAGAGAGTTTTTTTTGTTATGATGTTTTTTTTCTCCCTCGGTGTAAAGGGGGGCCGAATTGAAGGATGAAGAGGGAACGATTGTGGAGAAGCGTTGAGACGGACGCAAACTGTTGCTTCGTTCATGCCGTGTTTCAGTTATGCGAAATGTAAATATTGTATAATTTCTGTAAATAAAGGAGCTGTACATAGTGTACCTTGGTCACATTTATGCTACCACCATCGGAAATTGCCTCTACTATGTTACAGCACTTTAAGTTGGTGCCAGCTACTGGGATTGATCCATGCCAGAATGCAGGATCACTTAGATCCTGCATTCACGGCTTTTGAATGATTTTCGCTTCCCAGAGAGGATCATCTAAATCCTGGATTCGCAATTATTAAATGATTTTCGTGTTTGGGAAAGCCGTTCCCCAGCGGAGAGCGTCGCCCTGATCCCGCTGCAAGTAAAGAGGGTCGCCCTGACCCTGGTGCTAGTAAAGAGGGTCGCCCTGACCCTGGTGAATGTAGAGAGGGTCGCCCTGACCCTGGTGAATGTAGAGAGGGTCGCACTGACCCTGGTGCTAGTAAAGAGGGTCGCCCTGACCCTGGTGAATGTAGAGAGGGTCGCCCTGACCCTGGTGCTAGTAAAGAGGGTCGCCCTGACCCTGGTGCATTTGGAGAGGGTCGCCCTGACCCTGGTGCATTTGGAGAGGGTCGCCCTGACCCTGGTGCAGATAGAGAGGGTCGCCCTGACCCTGGTGCAGATAGAGAGGGTCGCCCCGACCTTGGTGCAGATAGAGAGGGTCGTCGCGACCCTGGTGCAAGAAAGAGGGTGCCCTGACCCTGGTGCAGATAGAGAGGGTCGCCCTGACCCTGGTGCAGATAGAGAGGGTCGCCCTGACCCTGGTGCAGATAGAGAGTGTCTCCCTGACCCTGGTGCAAGAAAAGAGTGTCGCCCTGACCCTGGTGCGAGTGGAGAAAGCTGCCCGGACCCTGTTGAGCAGAGAGTCATCCGGACCCTGCCATCTGAAGGGAGAGTCGCCCAGACTCTGTTGTAATTGGAGAAAGTCGCCCAGATTCTCATGGATGTTAGGTGTAGTTCTACATCTTCGCATCAAAACGGTGAGTTTGATTTTATCTTTTGAGTTGCTGGTTAAAATTTAAATAGAATTTCTTAAGTTTTTAAAGAGAAATCTGTAAAACTGATACCAGTAAATTGTTGAGCATTATCTTGTTCAGGAATGCCTTTATGGAAGTTGTTTATGTGTTTGCTATAATCATAAAGGTTACACAAAAAAGTGTAAATTGATTCTGTGAGAATGCAGTTAATTATAAAGTAAAATTTAGAGTTAGCGATAAATTACAGTTGTGTGTAATTTTTTGGAGTGTTTATTCTTTAAATCTGCATTGTTTTCAAATTATCACAGTGTAAAGTAAGATATATTGCAAACATTTTGCATGTTATAACATTTGCTTTAGTTTTTAATCCTTGCATTGTGTAGTATTAATAAAACTTTACTGCCAGAATATGGCTTTCCTTGGAAGAGGAAAGAAGCAAGATTTACAAAATCTCGCAGCTGAGTTAGGAGTAGAGATAACTCCGGAGATGAAAATGGCAGAAATTAAAAATGCCATAATAAGTAGTGACGATTACGATGAGGAATTCGTTCAAAATGTGTTTGACACCATACTTTCGGAAAGGAAAGCCGAGGAAGCTTATAGATTAAAAGAGAAAGAAAGAGAGTTAGAATTTCAGTTTGAAATTGAAAAATTAAAGATTGAAAGTGCCAATAAGGCAGGTGCCCCTGTCGCGCAGCCATCACAACAATTACAGAAAAAATCTGTCATTGATTTGCGAAGGTTATTATCTAAGTTTAACATGGAAGAAATATATATCAGTTTATTTTTAGAGATGTTTGAGCGCCAATCAAAGAGTGCTGAGATAGAGGAAGGGGATTGGGCATCTCATATTTTGGCTCTATTGCCTTTAGAGATAGGCCAAATTATCTTAAGAGAGTCTGAGGAGAATGGAAAGGATTATACCTTTGTAAAAAAGTTGCTTTTAAACCGTTATAAAATGACAGCAGAATGTTTCAGACAAAAGTTTTCCAACCACCACCGTAAACAGAGCGCTAGGTGGATAGATTTTGCCTATGAGCTTCAGAATTACTTGGAAGGCTGGTTGGACGGTCTAGAAATTAAAGATTTTAAAAGTCTAAAAAATTTTATGATAGCAGACCAGATGAAACAATGGGTGAGTAATGATATAAGAGAGCATTTACTAGATGAATGGTCAGAAATTGCTTCCCTTTCCAACTTGCTGAGAAGCTAGATCACTACGAATCGATGAGGCGGCATAGTTCTAAGAAAACCTTACATTCCGCAAAGGTATTGAAAGAGAGAAAACAGGGCGAGCCTTTGAGCGAATTGCAGGCGAAATAGAGAGATGATAAACGAGGGGACAAGACCCCGGCTTCACCTAAGAAAGGTGAAAGTGAGAAATTTCGAAGTTTTGAAAAAAGAAGACAGTATAGATAATAATAGGCGTCATAATAAAGTGCCAATAAGGCAGTTCCAGTGCCAATAATCATCTAAACACAGTTTAAAACAGCAAAGGTCATTCGAAGAAAACATTCTAAAATAAAAGGCACACACAGAATCAAAGTATCATCACTTAATGGATTCTTGGATGGCAGTCAAACATTAAAATTTAATATACAATCTTAACAGTTTTAACATACATATCAAATGTTATTCGAAGAAAGCCTTCCAAAACTCAACTCACCCACCGGATCAAAATGTTATCACGTAATGAAACTATAATACCTATCACATAATACATTCACATAATATCATTATACATATCACATCACATAATATATTCTTGGATGACATACATTAAAATTTAATATACTGTACGATCTCCCACCCCCGTATATTTTCACATATTCTGTCATTGCACTGACCCACGGTCAACTTTTTCGACCTCCGGAAACGGGTGAGGACTCACTCTGTTTCGTGGGAAGAGAGTTTTTTTTGTTATGATGTTTTTTTTCTCCCTCGGTGTAAAGGGGGCCGAATTGAAGGATGAAGAGGGAACGATTGTGGAGAAGCGTTGAGACGGACGCAAACTGTTGCTCCGTTCATGCCGTGTTTCAGTTATGCGAAATGTAAATATTGTATAATTTCTGTAAATAAAGGAGCTGTACATAGTGTACCTTGGTCACATTTATGCTACCACCATCGGAAATTGCCTCTACTATGTTACAGCACTTTAAGTTGGTGCCAGCTACTGGGATTGATCCATGCCAGAATGCAGGATCACTTAGATCCTGCATTCACGGCTTTTGAATGATTTTCGCTTCCCAGAGAGGATCATCTAAATCCTGGATTCGCAATTATTAAATGATTTTCGTGTTTGGGAAAGCCGTTCCCCAGCGGAGAGCGTCGCCCTGACCCCGCTGCAAGTAAAGAGGGTCGCCCTGACCCTGGTGCTAGTAAAGAGGGTCGCCCTGACCCTGGTGAATGTAGAGAGGGTCGCCCTGACCCTGGTGAATGTAGAGAGGGTCGCCCTGACCCTGGTGCTAGTAAAGAGGGTCGCCCTGACCCTGGTGCATTTGGAGAGGGTCGCCCTGACCCTGGTGCATTTGGAGAGGGTCGCCCTGACCCTGGTGCAGATAGAGAGGGTCGCCCCGACCTTGGTGCAGATAGAGAGGGTCGTCGCGACCCTGGTGCAAGAAAGAGGGTGCCCTGACCCTGGTGCAGATAGAGAGGGTCGCCCTGACCCTGGTGCAGATAGAGAGGGTCGCCCTGACCCTGGTGCAGATAGAGAGTGTCTCCCTGACCCTGGTGCAAGAAAAGAGTGTCGCCCTGACCCTGGTGCGAGTGGAGAAAGCTGCCCGGACCCTGTTGAGCAGAGAGTCATCCGGACCCTGCCATCTGAAGGGAGAGTCGCCCAGACTCTGTTGTAATTGGAGAAAGTCGCCCAGATTCTCATGGATGTTAGGTGTAGTTCTACATCTTCGCATCAAAACGGTGAGTTTGATTTTATCTTTTGAGTTGCTGGTTAAAATTTAAATAGAATTTCTTAAGTTTTTAAAGAGAAATCTGTAAAACTGATACCAGTAAATTGTTGAGCATTATCTTGTTCAGGAATGCCTTTATGGAAGTTGTTTATGTGTTTGCTATAATCATAAAGGTTACACAAAAAAGTGTAAATTGATTCTGTGAGAATGCAGTTAATTATAAAGTAAAATTTAGAGTTAGCGATAAATTACAGTTGTGTGTAATTTTTTGGAGTGTTTATTCTTTAAATCTGCATTGTTTTCAAATTATCACAGTGTAAAGTAAGATATATTGCAAACATTTTGCATGTTATAACATTTGCTTTAGTTTTTAATCCTTGCATTGTGTAGTATTAATAAAACTTTACTGCCAGAATATGGCTTTCCTTGGAAGAGGAAAGAAGCAAGATTTACAAAATCTCGCAGCTGAGTTAGGAGTAGAGATAACTCCGGAGATGAAAATGGCAGAAATTAAAAATGCCATAATAAGTAGTGACGATTACGATGAGGAATTCGTTCAAAATGTGTTTGACACCATACTTTCGGAAAGGAAAGCCGAGGAAGCTTATAGATTAAAAGAGAAAGAAAGAGAGTTAGAATTTCAGTTTGAAATTGAAAAATTAAAGATTGAAAGTGCCAATAAGGCAGGTGCCCCTGTCGCGCAGCCATCACAACAATTACAGAAAAAATCTGTCATTGATTTGCGAAGGTTATTATCTAAATTTAACATGGAAGAAATATATATCAGTTTATTTTTAGAGATGTTTGAGCGCCAAGCAAAGAGTGCTGAGATAGAGGAAGGGGATTGGGCATCTCATATTTTGGCTCTATTGCCTTTAGAGATAGGCCAAATTATCTTAAGAGAGTCTGAGGATAATGGAAAGGATTATACCTTTGTAAAAAAGTTGCTTTTAAACCGTTATAAAATGACAGCAGAATGTTTCAGACAAAAGTTTTCCAACCACCACCGTAAACAGAGCGCTAGGTGGATAGATTTTGCCTATGAGCTTCAGAATTACTTGGAAGGCTGGTTGGACGGTCTAGAAATTAAAGATTTTAAAAGTCTAAAAAATTTTATGATAGCAGACCAGATGAAACAATGGGTGAGTAATGATATAAGAGAGCATTTACTAGATGAATGGTCAGAAATTGCTTCCCCTTTCCAACTTGCTGAGAAGCTAGATCACTACGAATCGATGAGGCGGCATAGTTCTAAGAAAACCTTACATTCCGCAAAGGTATTGAAAGAGAGAAAACAGGGCGAGCCTTTGAGCGAATTGCAGGCGAAATAGAGAGATGATAAACGAGGGGACAAGACCCCGGCTTCACCTAAGAAAGGTGAAAGTGAGAAATTTCGAAGTTTTGAAAAAAGAAGACAGTTTAGATGTTTTGTCTGTAACAGCCCTGATCATTTACGTTATAACTGTCCCCAGCGTCATAATAAAGATCAAGAGACCGTGAATGAGGTACGAGAAAGCGCAGAAGAAATCGTAAATCAGGTGCGGGAAAGCGCAGAAGGAATCGTAAGTGAGGTACGAAGAAGAGCAGAGGAGTAACTTAAACCTTATACTATGGAAGCGGTTGTGAATGGGCATAAAATGGCGATTTTGCGTGATACAGGTGCCAGTTTCGATTTAATTTGTAAAAAGTATGTTCCACTGGAGAATTTTACAGGAGAAAGTGTCTGGTTAAAGGGAGCTTTAGACATGTCAGCTCGGTGCCTTCCGGTTGCTAAAGTTGAGTTAAATGGGGATTTCGGTCAGGTAACAACTAAGGCGGGTGTAATAGACGACGAGCTGGATCAAGGAAGGTATTTACTAGGTAACAGAACTGCACAACTCATAAAAGATTCTAAGTCCGAAATCAAGGATGTGGAACTGCTTAGCGTTGTGACACGTTCTAAGGCTCGCGCAAGAGAAAGCTGTTCTAAATTAGAAAAGGGAGATAGGTTAGGTAAGGGAATAAGGGAAAATATTCCTGCATTTGAAAGTAGGGTGGAGATCGAGCCCGAACCAGGAGGCAGATCGGTTACTGCGGAATTTCAGGGTGATAGTGATAGCTCACTGATACTTTGCAGTACCGAAAAATTAAGTAAGGCGCAAGAGTGGGAAAGTCTCCGTCCTATAGTTGAAAAGGTAGAGAATGATGAACAGAAATTGCATATTATAGAAAACGAACTTATTATGCGTAGTCATAAAGATCATAGCGGCGAACCGCAGAAATTACTTGTTATTCCTCAGAAATGTAGGGACAACCTTATGAAAATGTGTCACGAAGGTGTTTCCAGTCATCTTGGTGTGACAAAAACGAAAGATCGCACTGTGAGGAATTTCTTTTGGCCGAATTGCTACAAAGAAATTGAAAATTATATTCGCAGTTGTGACCCGTGCCAGAGAGCGGGGAAGGCCGGGAGAAGAAAAAGGCGCCGTTAAAACTGGTCCCCATTATAGGGGATGTTTTTACAAAAATTATTTCTGATGCTTGCGGACCGTTACCACCAAGCGAGAATGGGAATAAGTATCTAATTACTTCAATCTGCATGCCCTCTAAAATTCCAGATGCTGTGCCGGTGGCTGACATTAGCTCTATTTCAGCTACAGGCGCCTTGTTGCACATATTTAGTAGAGTTGGTTTCACTCGTGGAATGCAGTGTGATCAGGGAACTTCCTTTACGAGCAATTTGACTAGGGAACTTTTCGATAGCTTCGGCATAAAGGCAAGACCCTTGAAGATGAGCTTCGGTTTGAAAATTGCCTGGTATTTTTTCAGTAAGCTCATGAGTGTGTTGTTAAAGGGGCTTGAAGAATTCGCCGTTCCCTACTTAGACGATATTGCCATTTTTTCCACTACCTGGGAGTCGCATTTAAAGCACATTCAGATGGTTTTGGGCAAAATTAAAGAAGCGAAGCTTACATTAAAACCATCAAAATGCAAATTTGCTCAGGACCACGTGGGATATTTGGGACATAGGGTCGGACAAGGTTTGCGATCTCCATCGGAAGCCAAGATTCGGAGTGTTTTAGAATTTCCCACACCTAGGATGAAAACACAAATTCGAGCTTTTCTCGGCTTAGCTGGGTATTATAGTAGGCATATTAAAAACTACTCCCTTATCTCCGCTGCTTTAACAGATGCTCTTAGGGGAAAGGCCCGAATGGGGTAGGTCACTTGTACGGCTGACTGCGAAGAAGCTTTTCAGAAGTTAAAAGAAAAATTAGCTTCGAAGCCTGTCCTTGGAGCCCCAAATTTTGATCAGGAATTTATAGTGCAGAGTGATGCCAGTAATGTGGGAAGTATTGGCGCAGGTAAATGAGGAAGGGGAAGAGCACCCTATTCTTTATTTAAGTAAAAAGTTTTCGGACTCCGAAAGGCGCTACAGCACCTCTGAAAAAGAATGTGCCAGCATAATATTTGCTGTAAAAAAATTACACTATTATTTAGACGGGCGAAATTTCAAAATTGTAACGGACCACAACCCATTAGTCTGGTTAAAATCTAACGCAGGCTCCAATCCTAGGCTGTTGCGTTGGGCACTTGCCTTACAACCTTACAATTTCGAAATAATTCACCGCTCTGGAAAGAAAAGTAAAAACGCAGACGGTCTTAGTAGAGCGTTTGTTGAGGAAGGTTGGATTAAGTACATATTTTTTTATAAGTGTTTTTGGAAATATTATTATGTATAAATTCTAGTGTTGTTGTATTATGTTTTAAATTTTGTGTTCATGCATTCCTTTGCAAGATACTGCACGGATACTTTCTTTATCTATTTTGGAATATATTTTAAGTAAAATGTTTTTGAGTTTGAAAGTTTAACCTGTAAAAGCAACTCAAGAGGTAAATTCAACTCAAAACAAGAAAAAGTGATGTGAAAGTGACAGTTTAAACTGTGTGAGATCTTGTGCTTAAAGAGTACAATTTTAACTATGCGAAATATGTGCTTATAAACTTTCCACTGTGTGAAAAGTTTCCTTGAAGGGGGGAGGAGTTGTACGATCTCCCACCCCCGTATGTTTTCACATATTCTGTCATTGGACTGACCCACGGTCAACTTTTTCGACCTCCGGGAAACGGGTGATGACTCACTCTGTTTCGTGGGAAGAGAGATTTTTTGTTATGATGTTTTTTTCTCCCTCGGTGTAAAGGGGGGTCAAATTGAAGGATGAAGAGAGAACGATTGTGGAGAAGCGTTGAGACGGACGCAAACTGTTGCTCCGTTCATGCCGTGTTCCAGTTATGCGAAATGTAAATATTGTATAATTTCTGTAAATAAAGGAGCTGTACATAGTGTACCTTGGCCACATTTATGCTACCACCATCGGAAATTGCCTCTACTATGTTACAATACCAATTTAAACACTTTGAAAATAGCAAATGTCTTTGGAAGAAAACCTTCCAAAACTCATGGCACAAACAAGAACAAAATAGCATCGCATAAATAATTCTCGCATACTGGACATATAATGAAATGAGTATAAATGTTATTGTAAAAAGGAAATATTATTGGAAGAAAACCTTCTAAAACTCAAGAGAAGGGCAAATGGAGCTCCGGGCGTTGTGCTATTCGGGGAGGGGGTTGCTAAATTAAGATTTGCGCCAGGTTACGTAAATTCTAATTTTGGCACAGTGTATCTAGGTTTTAGTCTATAATCCCTACAAGTAAGGAAAATAAAATGTTCAAACATATGTTTAAAAATTCCATTCTTCGGCCAAAGAAATTATACTTTGGAACAGTAGAGTAGCCAGGAATTTGGAAAGGGGGGGGGGAAGGAATCCAAAATTTTCCCTTCGAATGTCATATATCAGTTTAATAAAATAGGGAATAAGATCCCTGTGAAATATTATTCTTTATATATATGTTTCATGAACTATCAAAATCAACTTAAAAGTTTATTACCTAACATTTTTATTATATTTTATATAAAACAAATTATGTACTTTTGTGAATTTATTTACATTTTTTATTATGCTTAAATTTCACATAAAAGGAATTGATCCCGATCTCAGCATTCCGGAATCGGAACAATTATGCAGAAACGTAGAACAAGAGGAATTACTTTTACATGGATTTAGCACAGTAGCGTACATAGATTTCTGTTTATTATTGCTTGTTTATTAGTAGAAACTTTCCATTTTAAATTAAATTGCTATTTTAAGTTCCTCTAGCCATATCGTTATTTTTAATTTACTACTGGGTGGCTTACGTTTGTCTACCGAACGGTTTGAAATTGGTTGTTGATCCCCACCCCCCACCCCCTCTCGTCCTTCAAAAAAAAAAAAAAAACCTCACGCACGCTTTAAATTGCTCTGCGGCTTTGCATTATAGACCAGTCGCCGGGCAGATATTTTTTACTAGTTCACGCACATGCGCAGAACTAACTCCATTTCTGATGTTGGCTAGAGTTCGATTTCACCAAAGGAAATGCGCCTCCTTCTGCGGAGTTGCATCTAACGTCTCCCATATCAACCACCCCGACTAACTTGTCATCCCTTGTTGTTACCTACCCTCTTGTCAGGTTAAGCTGTTCGCTTCCTGGTCTTTTCGGATACAGCGGGTTAAGGTTAACCTGTGAATCATCAACCACCAAAAACCGATCCCTAAAACAGACTGTCCTGTCTAGGAACATGCGCTTTAGGTGAAGTAGCTGGAAACCAAAACATGAATTGCAAAACTTTTCCCCATAAAGAAAACGTACAAGTATAGCGAAAAACTTTTTGGGCCGGCCAAGTGTAGCAGTCTGTTGAATTTAAGGAAATAAAAGCGAAGTCTTTCTTCATAAGACTTCACGGTTTCGTTGAGATCAGTCACAAAATACTCGATATATATGATGAAGTCCTTAGCAGAGGTACATCCCCTCGTTTTTGCAAATTCTGTGACCATCTCCATGATGGTTTCGTTAAATTAAGTCTGTTTTTTCTTTTCTTTTTTTTTTTTTGTGTGTGTGTGTGTGTGTGCGTTTCTTATTCTCCTTCACTCCAGCAAACCTCTAACATTTTTTAAATGATTGCTTTTAATGTTTTTTGATGATGCATTTTACTGTTGGGTTGCTGGCCTAGGCATAAATTGTTATACTCTACTTTCCATCCTAACTGGTCTCATAACTGGCCAATACTTATTTTTGCCCATTGACTACACATAATTGCTGAAGAACATTTAGTGAATGCAGCAAGAATTCACATTAATTGTTGTCACTGAATCATACTGTATACAACATATCTCCCAAAGAAAAAATATGAGCATACTTTTACATACAACTAATACATAGGAAATATAAGCTTAGTAGTTCACTAAATTTTGAAATTACTTATGTTATGAATAATAGTTAACCTCCTAACAATACCTACATAGGTAATGAATAGTCATCTCGGCGAGAGTTCTATTAGTTTCTGTCAAGCACCTTCGCGTCATACATTACGGTGGCGATGCCACAGTCGCCACTCCTGTTAATCAAGATGGCTCGGACTCCTCTCTGTGGCTCCAAGTACGTGATCATAACGCAGCTACCTTCCTGACTCAATGTCGAATTCGTTTCGTTTGTCGGGTTTCCCACAACCTCTTCGGCGAGTTTAAAATATTGCTCGGGCGTCAACTCCCCGAGGCCACCAAAATCCTTGTGCTTCAGATAGTGGTACGTGGCTGTGTCGTTGCCGAAGAAACCTGGTTGGCACTTCTCGTTAAACGGGGTGACGTTGGCTTTCAAGTCGTCGTACCGCCGGTTCAGTTCGTCGTAACCTTGGGCGCTCGACAAGCGCTCCAGTGCTTTCTGCCTGTGAGCTGCCATCCTTTTCACGCCTCTCGGTATTCCTCGATTTTCGTCGAACTTGGCCTGATTGAATCCAGGTTGTCGCTTGGCGGTGTCTAAGTCTGTTCTGTAAGTGACTTCATAAGACTTCACGGTTTCGTTGAGTTCAGCCACAAAATACTCGGTATATATGATGAAGTCCTTGGCAGAGGTGCATCCCCTCGTTTTTGCAAATTCTGTGGCCATCTTCATGATGGTTTCATTGCCCTGAACTGTATTTTCCATGACGACTCGCAAACGATCCAACTCGTGCGGCGAGGGGTTAGCAAATATTTTCTTCCCACCAACAACGATCTCGTTGAGCTTTTCTTTTCCGTAAATCTTACAAAGCATCTGTTTTGTTTCTTCCCTTGTGGATTCAAATGCAATCTTATGTGTTCGGCAAATCGTTTTCATTTCCTTATCAAACTGAGCTTTGGTCAGGGTTCCATTAGCAAAGTTTTTGGTTGACATAAAGATAGCTTGCCGAGAATCAGGAGGAATTTCCAGAAGTTTCATTGGATGAACTTTAAGATTCTTGTTGACTTCTAGCAATCCTTTGTACCCGTCGGGAGTCAATTTCACCTGCAATACACATAAAACAATATGTGTGATTATTATAATTAAGTTGTGTACCTACAATTTGTCATAAGTAGAAAATTCTGAAAGACAATTGCATTAGTAGCTATTATACTTTTTCGAGTAATTAGCAATGGTTATGGTCATGTTCGTAATCATAGAATTTGACAATACATATACATACCTTGTGGTTGGCAACGTTTTTGTTTGACATCATCTCGTACAGGTCTCTGGAATTTTCTATGCGGTTTAACTGCTTCACGACCTTTGCATTTCCATGCATTTCATCAGGCCCACGAAGTTTCCCTGTGTGTTTGTTGAACAACTTCTTTGCGTTTGGGCTGAGGCCCTCTCTATGGGAGTTGATGACGTCATGTTGCACTTCTTTGATGATGGTACTGGCGGTTTTAAGGTTGAAGGCGGCATTTGTGAAGAATAGGACGGACGCGCTGAATTGGAAGACGTCCAGAGGCGTCAGCTCGTTTCTTTCATTTTTGTCGATGAGAACTGCAAGTCCGTGAACTATGCCGATTCCGTTGACGGTCAAACTGCCGGTTTGGACGACGAGGAACGCGATGCGGCCAGCTTTGCTCATCACATCGCCGGCTCTAGCAGCATTAGTCATGGACGCGATCATCCGACCCTGGGCAAAGCCCAGACTCGATCCGATAATCGACAGCCAGCAACCTTGGGCTTCTGCATCAGTCAAAGCAATGCTTTGGCCATGAGTGGCTCGATCGACCAAAGCATACGAGCTCCTAGTCACTCCATAGACACTTGTGCTCATTCCAGCAACGGTTGTAGCAGCCATGATTGGGCCAGCAATGGGAATTGAACACAGCGCCGCCACTCCAACACCAGTGGCAGCTATAGTGGCAACCGTGGCTGCTCCGTCAAAAAAACTGAAAACCCTACTGACTAAGTCGCAGGCAGGAGAAGTGCCAAATTTCACACGAACATCACCGTCACTATATGTTTCATACAGTCCATAAGAGGGATAGCAGTAGATGCATTTTTCAAGAGTATTGTTGCCCAAGTAATCGTCCCAACTGGAATATTTTCGGGCGCCTGTGTCGACAAAAACACACTTTCTTGAGACATCATCCTCTCGCTTGGCTTTGAACACCGGCACAGTATAGCGCTTGTCAAAAACCTTCACGACCACGAAAATGCAAGCGAAGTGGATATTGCAGTTTTTGAAGTTCAGATTTTCACTCTGGTTGTAGCCGACCAATTGATCGCATATTTTTTCGATGACGTTCAATTGTTCTTTGGCATACCCCGTGTTCTTGTTGTCATCGGTCGGTTCTGATTTGGGCGGGCCGTACACGCCGAAACCGACTTTTCTGCGGAGTATATTCCACTCCCATTTCTCGATGACGTCCCACTCCCTGTCTCCGAGCAGATTGCAATATTCTTGCTGCTGTTCGCGGGCCTCCTTCTTGAACGCCTTGACGTCGTCGGCATCCCAGTTGACCATTTTTGACGCTGCCACTGTCCTAAACGTTGATCCTGTTTGTTGATTTAGGTCGAAAGATTGAGGCACACCCGCAGGTTCTGCTAGGTACTGGACTGGAGAGGAATTCACCGACTCTTAGCTCGATTTCGTTAGGCTCGCCCAGGAATCAAATCTGGAGATGGTCAACGGAAGACGGAAGAGAGGGATTTAGCTTGGCTTAGATCGGATTGTGGAAGATGGCTTGTTATCCTAGGAAGATTCATTCGGCGAACCACCAGTGAGTCTGAGGGAGTTTGGCGATTTCTGCTTGAAATCTGGGATCTCGTTCACCGTCGTCAGAATACGGATCAAATACCGCGGTCTTTAGGCACTCGTCTAGACCTTCGACGTCTTCACTCTCAACGAATTCCTTGAGCGTGTCCTCCAACGATTCTGACGTTTCAGCAGGAAAATCTTTGAATGTATCGATGAAGAACTGCAGACCCGATCTTTGTATCCTCACTGAATCTACGCTTTCTGAAGAAAATAAGGTCTGCAGCATCGACAATTTATACCCCAATCCTTGCAGAGCCGGACGCACAAGGGAGCCAATGGTTTGCTTTTCTTCTTGGGTAAACGATATATTCGACACTCCAGCCTTGTAAAAGGCGAATAAAATATTCTCTGCGGTTGATGATATCTTCACCTGTCCTGATTCAAATGGTGTGTTGGCTATGGTTTTCAATCCTTCAATAATTCTTTTGACAATTTTGCCGCGATCCGTCATCCTGTGAAAGATGAAATACATTTTTTAGAATAACATAAAGAACAATTTAAAAATTTACGTTTATTAAATAAATATAATCAACTGGCAGCTAGCACACTATTCCCCATTGTCAACGAGAGTTTGCAAACAGGGATTGTGTCGGGGGCTGCAGGATAGCCACCCGCAACCTTCACAAATACGTAATTAAATTGAATGGAGGAGCGAGAGAAGGCTCCAGATGCTTATTTTAAGAGGGGATACGGAGGACCGTCCGGATGGGGCCCACTCACCGGCGAGAACTGGGAAAGGGGGAGGTTTGCTCTTCCCTGTCTCACTAGATTCAAAACACTCGGACCACTCTATCGTACTCCCCCTCCCAACCAAATTTAAGACTTCCTCATGATGCGGGTAACTGTCGCAACTCCAGGAGGGGGGTAAGGGAGTTATTAATTGTGAATTTTCACATGCAAAGCATTGCAATCGAAATATTTAGGGGATTTAATGACCAGTCGGGATCCACCGATAAAAACTAACATGTGAATTTACAAAACCACGCCTCCTCGAGTCACAATGGAAGATTTCTCGAAGTCTTGAGGGGTAGAATACATTGATTCACCATTGGAGTTCCTGACTTCAAACGCAGCATGAGAAGGGGCCTTAGGCGTCATCGTGACTGAAGGCCTAACTGCAGTTTTTGATCGGCACCGACTAATAGCGTACTGCCCCCCCCCCTCCGATGACGAATGTAAGGGGGTTTTGCGACAAACCCAAAAAAAAAAAATAATCCAAATCTATTTTGTACCTATTTCTCAACCCAAATTCAGAATTTCCCAACACAAACGAGGAATTTTTTTAATGTGTGTTTGGAAAATTCCAAATTTTGTTTGAAAAGCTTCCAATTGGTTTGAAAAAGACTGGTACATATATTGATTTGACAAAGCTGTATCAATTTGGTTTGGAACTGTTTATCATTTGGAAAATTTTGAACTTCAATGAAAATTTATCCCTTGAACGTGCCCCTTCTCAGAGCGTTGACGGTCGTGGTAGAGGCGGTAATACAAAGAACGCAAGACCGTGAGGTCTTATCAGTCAGAAAGACCAAAGACTTTTCCAGGATCACGAGAGAGACAGAGAAATAAGAAGGTACGGTGATCAGTGAAGTTTAGAGGCTCTCTGAAAATCTGTGAATTTTCCGACGATGCCCACCATCATCCCTCCTGCCAGCGGTCACCGCGATTACACGGCCAGGTTATCTGTATCTGACTTTCAACCTACAGAGGTATGTAATTATCCTTACTGAACAGGAGATAGTAAAATAGAAAAAAAATGAATAAATAAAATATAAATATTGTCTCACCTCTCCCCCAAAAGTAGATAGGGACAAATATCAGTCTCCCTGCAACGAACGGATTCGGTAGAGTTCTGCAGGCGATGACGGGATTGGAGCTATATAGATTCCTGTCAGGCTATGGAACAATCTCACCTAAGATCTATAAAGAAATTAAGTTCATTTCAATAGGTAAAACAAGTAAATAATCAACAAATCATTTAAATGAATTTTAATAAGACACCAATTCCAGCAAACACACACCTGCTAGCAGAATACCTGGACAGTGCCATTACGTCCAACACCGGCACTGCACTGTAAAGGCCAGTTTTCAAATGTGTCTTTACTGTCGCTAATGTCTTTACTGCCTCAAATGTAACGCTAAAGTAGAATTCCGTTTCCTTCCACTAGCTTTGTTATCTCCTTTAGAATCGTACGTTTCCTCCAATGGCTATTAGCGATTTCGCGCATGCGTGTTTAAACGTCTCTCTTTCTGTTTCCCGTTTTTCTTTTAAATATATCTCCATTTGTTATTTATAAATTAGGTAGAATTTCTTAAATTTGAACTTCAATTTACGGAATTTAAATTATCAGGACGAAATTAGAACTTAAAATAAAATAAATCGGTATTCGAACGAAAATGCTTTTTCAGATTTTATAAAAAATGTTTAAAAGAATAATATATTTCTATTGTGTAATTTCTGCGTAAATGTGTTTTATTTTTAATAAATTTTTCTATTTAAAAAAATCTTTTTTTTTTAACTTTACCTGATTATAATGACTTTTTTAATATTTAATATTGCAGGACTTCTATGATCTGGAAATTTCAGTTATCCAGAATCCGTAAAGTCCCGGCGATTTTGAATTTGAAAAATTCTACTGTATTTATATAAGGTACTTTTTCAGTTAGCACATATTATACTTATCTTAGAGTGATTAAAAAAAAGGGTGTAATTGATACCCATAAATTAGAAGCTTTAAAATACAATTTAATTGAGCTATCACCAAGAATTAAAAACAGAACATTAATATCTGCTTTTTGTGTGTTTAGTAAATTTGAAAAAATACATTATAGTATTAATTTAATTTCAGTTATCTCTAACATACACTAAAAGCAAATGACTATTTCTTAAAAGATTGTTCTATTCTGTTATGGAAAACGTACAGGTGGGGTACTATCTGTATTTGCCTATGGGAGGGAGGATGCCTTTCGTGGATATCTTTCTAAGTGCTTCTGAAGCGTATTTAGGTTACATCGGCAGAAAACCGCCCCGAACTCCAGATTTTTAGATAATCAGTCGTCTGGTAGACCAGGGTCCTGGACCTTTACACTTCAGCCATCTACCATGTTCAGTCATCAACTCGACTTAGATGGGGACAACATCTTCTTTTAAATTAGTTGCGGCTATTGTCCGCTTTTAAATGTTTTACACTGAAGATAGTGCCCATACATAAATTTAGATTAAAAAACAAAAATTTTTATTTCAAAACAAAGTTTTGGACAAAATTTTAAATGTGGTATTTTTAAGGAAATACAACATAAAAAATGAGAAAGATTGGAAACACATATTGGTCTTAAAATTAAAAATTCAATAATTACAATAAATTTCTTTTTATGCGTGAAACTGTAAAAAGAATAACTATTTCAAACTATTTAGTATGGTAAAATAAATAGTTGGTTATAGTGTTGAATACACTGTAAATAGTATTGAATTTTAATTTAAGACCAAAAATATTGCGTCTTACAAACTTAAAATTCAAATAATTACAATAATTTTCTTTTATGCCGTGAACGGTAAAAGAATAACTAGTCAAACACCTATTTAGCTATGTAAAACTTCTTTTTTTCCTTTTGTATGCTAAACAGTAATAATAATAATTATTATTACACTAAGTTGAGCTTTCTGACAGAGAAAAAAATAAATTAAAAATATTTCATTCAAATACGAATGTGTAATGGTTAATATATTCAAAATTTTCTATCATAAGGCCGCGGGGACTCGTTAAATAAGATAATAATTATTAGCCCGCAAAAATAAAGCATAGATTAGAAAAAACCAAATTATGTAATCAATAAAAAGAATAAACTATGAAGCCGGATCCATTCAACAGAAGCATGGACATGGAAATATTGTAAAAAGAAAAAAAAGTTTGGAACTTTCAAATATAAAATAGTTAAATAGCGAATTAA